>JAJONI010000139.1:0-38137 GCA_022190145.1 Pezicula rhizophila
AGGTATTTACATAGCAATTCTCTCCACTTGTTTTAAAATATCTTTCTCCCTGACTTTTACATCTGTTATACAAGAACACGCTATCATCGCTTTAATATATATACTACTCTTAAACGTCACTACTTTATAAAAGTGCAATTCAAAATTTAAGCACCGAATGTCGTAAATCCCCAAAGGAATAAGAAGGTTTAAGTCTTAAAGACAACTAAAATCCATTGCGTTTTAGGTGTGTAACTAGTATTACCGGATGCCGGATGAGAGCCGAAGGTGGTTCCTCGACAACCTTCTGCTCATCGACCGGGCCAGATCCGAGTTCTCACCCTACATTTCCAATTACATTTCCTAATACGAAGTATACCTCAATAATATATCTGCGATCATAGCGAGCAACTCTCGCATAAACCCCACTCATCAGTATAGTTAAAATCTGAAGCATATCCCCCTCCCCCTCACAACCTTTGTGCACCATATCCATATCCATATCCATAAACATAAACATACCAATATCAAGATGGCCTCAAACACAGAAACCACAGAAAACACCAACACAATGCTCACAGCAAACCAATTCATCCTCGGCACCTTCGCAAGCAACTGCGACCACGGGATGTCGATTACAAAAATCCCAGAACGTTGGTCCAACACCTGGGCCAACAATCTAGCCCTCGCAAAACAGTTAGACGAGGCAGGAATCGAGTTCATGCTACCCATAGCACGTTGGATCGGCTACGGCGGAGAAACCAATTACCACGGAAGCGTGCTAGAGACCGTTACGTGGGCGACGGGACTATTAGCTCTCACCAAAAGATTGAATGTCATTGCGACGATCCATACAGCAGTTAATAATCCAGTTGTAGCGGCTAAACAGATAGCGACAATTGATCAGATAAGCAATGGGAGAATTGGATTGAATATCGTCGCTGGATGGAACCAGCCTGAGTATGAGGCTTTAGGATTAGAGATGAAGAGTGCGCATGAGGAACGATATGCTTATGCTCAGGATTGGTTTGATGTGATCAAGGAGGTTTGGGAGAAGACGGAACCTTTTGATCATGAGGGGAAATATTTTAAGTTGAAGGGCATTATGGGTGATCCGAGACCTGAACATCGCATTCCGATCATTAATGCCGCGGGCTCCGGGGAAGGAAGGACTTTTGCTACAAAGAATACTGATATCCTTTTCACGCCGGCTATTGACTTGGCGAGGTCAAAGACTGAGATTGCTGAGCTTAAGCAGATGGCAAAGGAGGTTGGTCGCGAAGTGGGTGTTCTGACGTTCAGCCATGTCGTCTGTAGGCCTACAGAGCAGGAGGCTAAGGACTACGTGGAGTACTATGCGTCGAAGAATGCAGACTGGGAGGGCGTCGATAACTTGATGGCACTTCAGTTTGCCCATGCCAAGTCATATCCACTCGATCTTCTCGCCAAGATCCGTGACAGTATTGCCATAGGCCAGGGTGGATATAAACTAATTGGAACGCCCCAACAAGTTGCCGATGGTATAATCAAACTGCATGAAACTGGGTTTAATGGAACAACCTTGTCTTTCGTTGACTATGTCAAGGAGTTTCCGTATTTTAGGGATAATGTGTTGCCGTTGTTGGAGAAGGCTGGAATTAGGCGTCCTTTCGTTCCGTCCGGGCCATGATATGTATGTTTTGGGCTTGGTTTGGGGGAACTTTAACATCTATATAAATAATGTGCAGCTTACAGTATTTTCAGTCGATAAACCTTTGCCTTTCCCATTTTCTACTACAAGCTTATTGCATCGTGCTAAGAGTTTATGCTGAAACCACAATATCCAAGTCAAGCTTGTCAGCATTTCCTGAAAATCTCGCTGCAGTAATAGAATTCTTAATACAAACTCCTAGCAAGTATAAATCTCTAATTTTCTATACACGACGGCACAAATATCAATCCCTAAAGCCGATGATTATTTTGAATTAAACAGTACGTACACGACTATACCAACATCTAAAACCTCTCAACCCTACAATCTTAAACCATGCATTTCACCTCTACCTAAACCCAATATCTAATAATTAGTAAAGATGGTGAGAGGAACCAACACCAATACCACCACCCTCAAAACCTCAAACCCTCACCAACACGCTAACACACCCACAAACTCCCTTTCCTCCTCCTCCCCCACTAACCTAATCACGAAACCACTCCCCCTCAACCATCTCAACATATGCACCCTCCCTAAAACTCGGAGCGCTACTCCTCTCCATCTCCACCCCATCCTCACCATCCACCACCCTCCTCCTCCTCAACCCCTCAAACTCCCTCGGCATCGTACTTGGAGTCTTCAACACCACCCGATGAATCCTACAATCAGGACATACAAAACTCATAGGCGTAACAAGAACCACATCCTCATCTTCAATATCCCGTTCCACATCCGTGAGAATATGTTCGTATTCATGACCACACACTGTAGAGACAAAACAATGCTATGTACCCACATGAAGACATTAGCGTTAACTTTTTCATATGGAAATAAGAGAAGGAGGAAGAGAGGAAAGAAATGAAAAGAAGAGAAGAGAAAAGAAAGGAACATACACGATAATATACATTTCCTACTTTAGGTGTAGAAGGAACTGAACCAAGACACGTGAAGCAGAGACCGGGTTGGGTTTCATATTCGATCCGAAGACGGGATGGACATCTGTCTTTTGAGCTCTGGGATTTCGATGTTGAGGAGGACGTGGCGGGACAATAAGGCCCACTAGTAGAGATATAACTCTGAGTATGAGAACAGCTTTGGAAATAAGTTCGTGTTTCAGTACACATCTTTTTAGGTTCGTAGTTCTTTCCGAGTCTGGATTTCTTTTTGTCTTTATTTTGTTTGTTGCTTGTTCGTTTTGTTGTTTTTCTTATTTTGTTGTCTACTTTACAACTCCCTTTGCCGTTTGTTTTGTTGTTTATCATAGTCTTTATGTCGTTTTGTAGTTGGAAAGGAGAAGGAGTAATGGGGGCAGAGAGAAATGGACGAAGTTATAGAGGGTGTGACAAATGAGTAATGTTGTGATTGTGTGGTGTTAAAGTAGGAATTTGATTCAGTGATGGGAGCTATGAGTTTGATGGTAAGCGCGGGACCTGGGTGACCGGTAGGTTATTTGTTTTTTATCATATGGTACAGCGAATCAACTAGTCATTGATTTCCAGCATGTATTGATTTTTGTTTGCTTGCTGATTAAAAGTGTCTTGAGACATTCTGTTCTTGTTTAGAACTCACTGAGCACGCTGATATATCTATCAACTGATTCCTTGCTCTGAGTTGGCTTGTGCTTGGAATATTTCATAATCACTTGTGGAAAGATTATGCCAGGATATGAAGTTGTAACTATATACTTCTCATTTATTCAACTCCGAAGGCCTCTCTGCATAACTAGAGCTATCAAAACGCCAGAAAATGCTACTATCTAGTAGATGTGGTTTATACGTATCCAACAAAATCCGACAATAAAAACAAAAAAATTGACATCGAGATCCCATATACTCCAGGTACGACCAAGCTCGACGAGCCAACGAGTGTAGCAACACAAATAAGAAATGAAATATGGATATAGGCAATGTGGGAATTCGGTATCCAGCCTTCCTCTGTGGACATGAACAGTTCAATGTATCAATGCAGCCTCCTGCCCATTCTGTGGTCAAAGGGTGAGAAAAGTCATCACTTCGTCGTCATTAGCCATTCAATAGCCCATGGAACCTTTCTAATGGGAAACTGGGTCCCATCGATCAGGCTGTCGTCCTCCACCGCCAGGCGTTAATACCTGTGGTGGGCCTTGTTGCGATTGCGCTGGTTGCTGATAGGGCCTGTATCCAGGGTATGTGGCTTGCTCCTGTGGAGGAGGACTCCTGCTCGCGTAAGGAGGCGCAGTACTACCTTCTGCGTGTTGGTCAAAATAGCCATGTTGGTTGCCGCTCTGCTGCTGTTCTAATCTTGGGGTTGAACGAGCTCCTGGTGGAGGGCCGCCGAAGGGCATCTGCAGGGGAGGTGGGGATGAGCGGGAGCTGTATTGTTGCGGTTCATCATATTGTTGCTGACCGTACTCCTGAGGAGAAGGGCGACCACCATATTGTTGCTGCTGCTGTTGCCCGCCAAAGTCGAAACCAGAGTTGTTATACAAAGGTGGAGATGCCATTCGGCCTGGTCCACCTGGTCCACGTGAGGGCCCACGGTTTGGTGGTGGCATGGCATTGCCGTATTGGTTGTCCTGGTAAGGACGAGCTGAAGAGCCAGAGTATTGTCTCTGTGGGCCGTTAGGCCCATAAGAGTCATTAGAGAATTGCTGCTGCGGTAGTTGGCGGGCGTAGCCCCCTGGCGTTGTATTTCCATACATGTCTTGAGGCGAATTGGGTCCGTACCCTCTACTCATTTGCTGTGGTGCTGGGGAACCGTAGCCTCTGTTCATGCCTTGAGGTGCGGGCGAGCCGTATCTGTCCTGTGGACCACCCATTCCAGGGCCGTTCTGCGGTCCACCAAAGCCTCTTCCATTTTGATTGAAAGCGTTCTGGTTTTGTCCATATGGATCAACAGGGCTAACACCTCCAACACCCATGTAACCATTCTGCCCACCCTGTCCAGGATGAGCTCCGAATGGACTTTGAACTTCCATAGGGCTTGAACCTCCGTGACTGAAACCGCTTGGTGATACCGCGCCTCCTATGAGGGGAACCTTCTGGCCAGTCGACGGCTCCAATGAACTCATCTCCATTCCATCCTTTTCGTCCTCGTCAATAACGCGCTTCTTACTGGCTGATTCCCAACTTGGCATAGGTGGCAGGGCGTCCTCGGATAGAGGTGTTGGGGTCACAGCCAATCCACTTTTTCCAACCTCGAATTGGGCGTATTGTGGAGGACTAGCTGCTGGTGCAGATAATGCACCGCCCATCATTGGTGCTGGAGCTTGGTATCCTTGATCTCTTGGTGGACTGTTGTACTGGTCGAGGTGCTTGTGTGGTTTGTTCTTCTTGCCATCGCAACAGCCTCCGCAACAATCGCAACACTTGAGGAACGAAAAACATGAGCAGCAGCAGGACATCCCACAGCATGCGCACCGAATAATACACCACAGGACGGAAAATATCATTAAACCACCGACAATTATACCAATTATAACAGGCCATCTAGCAGAAGTTAGCTATATTGAGTCCGTTAATGATAAGCGGCGAAATACTTACTTGCAATATGTCGCCGCCATACAATTGTCCCAGCTGCTGAATGAGTTCTTGACACTCGAGACCTCATCTGTAATTCCTCTTTTCCCAAGTAGACTCCTCACAACAATATCCCCCACCTTATCTAGAGCCCCTCTCCTCACGCTCCTCTGCATCGCCTCTGAGATATGAGGCATCGTGAATGCTACTCCCTTCCCAATAAATTATTCCTTCCTTCCAATGGGCGTAGGGTCAGGGAAGAAGTAATATCGAACGGGAGACAGGTCGAATATGAATCCACAAGAACAGTCGTCGTATTCGTCTCAAATCGCGCGGATCCTCCTTACTTCATCGCTCAATTTCCCAAAACTTATGATCGACCGCTTATCGGAACTTCGGTTCGGTTTGCTCCTGCGCGACAGACGTCAACAACAAAAAAGACGGTCGAGGTTTTGTTCCCGTCGTTGAACAGTGGAACATAAATTAGAAATTTCGTAATTATTGTGCTGCCAGTGGCCGTGAGGCAGGATATGTCACGATGCACAGTCGAGCAAGCAACAGCGAGTCTGGGTAGTGAAAACGGTGTCAGGTGAAACGGAGGCGAGAGGGCTGTCGGGCTGTGCAGTAATGTCGTGAGACCGAACTCTTGGTCGTATCTATTTTCAAACTCCTCGGTTTCTCTCTCGTACGTGAAGGGAAATAAATGTCCTGTGCGTGAGACTTTTGTGGAGTATGGCAGTTGTGTGGATTGCACAAAAGGAATGACAATAGTTGGGACGACGTCAAGTCGAAAGAAGGACGGCGGCGACGAGACGATGAGAAACGCAGAGAAAAAGGGAAGAAGTTGGTTCACGCTCGCATTCTTCGCGGGAGAACAGACAGACCCTTCGCTTTGACCCTCGCTCGGTGATGATTGTCAGGGGTATTCGGCGCTAAAATAAGATTGAGTTTAAGTTCCCCGTGGCTAGTGATTTAATACACGTGATAGATGGTGTGGCGTAGGATATCAACCTGTGGCTGGGAAGGACGCGCGTCGGAAGTGTCTCTACACAGTAGGACAGATTCGTTCGTTGGGACTTGGGACAGAGACAGAGCTAAGTAACCTGTTTGAGAGATCTGGAAAAGCCGTCACCATATGATAAATTCACCATATGATAAATTTCAGGAGAGCCGAGTTGTGCAGCGCAAGTATACTGAGAACAGGGCGACGGATTAGAGTTCTTGCAACAACTTGGCTTGTCATTTCAAAAGGCAAAGGCAAAGGAGCGCCGGACCTGCCGCTCCTGGAGGTTACAAGGAGGAGACGAGACTTTCTACTTCAGTCACTGGCGTCTTCTGCCTGATTAATCTATTGATTAATTTGTACGAAGTACTCCGGACATATGTTGAACAAGACCATGTGGCTAAAGACTTCACAATCGCGGAATCACAAAGTTAGGTCTACTCCAGAGTTTAAGTGGATTTTGTTTTCAATTAAAGAGATGTTCGTACTTCGTATCTGCATTACCATTTAAGGATAGTCTGATGATCCATTCGACCAGAACCTCCGTATCCCACTGTGTCTACCCCTCCATTGCCTCGTTCTGAAAGGTCGATGGACCAGGTTCGTTTTGTGACATGCCCCCCAACTCCACAAGACAACCATTCCCAGATTATCATACCTTAGCATTACAAATTCATTCAACAGCATCTATCTTCCCTAACGGTCCTAAGGGTATTATCATCTTCACCTGTCTCCTACTGTCTGTATCTATCTGATAACTCCATCACCCTTCTTTGGTGGGGGTCCTTCTGGGGCGTCGTAAACTGGATCTCCACCACGTTGAGGCTGGTATGCGGCTTGTGGCTGTTGCAGTTCGAAGTTGTTATTTCCATGATGACCATAGTACCCCTCGTTACTATTGAAGGTATTGCCCGTCACTTGGTTTTCGAAAGGTGGGTGTGTGGGTGGACTGTATGGCGGAGCAGGCTGTCCGTATCCATACTGTCCTCCTGCAGCGTAGTACGCGTTTTGGCCGTTTCCGTAGTAGGTACCAGCCGGAGGCTTTGCCATCCAGCCGGTGCCGTAGAGAGGTGTCATGCCGCGACGGCGGCGACGACGAGAGTTGATGCAGGAGAACGTGAGGGCGATGAGGATTATGGCGACAATGATTACGACAAGTGCAACCCAACGGCCCCAGTTGTCCCAGGAGGAATAGCAGCCATAGATGTTGCAGCTGAGGTGAAGAGTTAGTCTTACAGGTGGAGTCTAGAGTAGTGTGGTGCTGCCTCGTGGCGAAGGAACAAAAAGAACTTACTACTCATCGTCATTATTATTATCTCCACTGGTAAGAGACTGTCTTGGGGCAAGCACAGCAAGGACTCGTGAGGGTGACATCTTGAGATGCAGTTGACTTGATGATGTGGAGAGAGCACACTTGCACGAGGATCGTTTATCCGGGGAGAGGGGAAATTTCGTGGCTGGAAAAAACACGCTTAACCGTGGCACGGGAATGTGACGTAGGAGTTCGCCCCCCAAGCAAACACGAAAAGAAGAGGTGAAACTTCCTATGCGATATTATGCGACGACAGTGATGGCCTGTATGGGGGGGACGGGAGAGGTAGAAGTAGGTGTGCGAAGGTGGTTGGAGAGCTTTTAAAGAGCGTGGTAGGTGATCCGGAGTTGCTGGGACGAGGGTGGCTGTGTTGCTTCCTTTATCGCTCACGAACATCAACACGAACTCAGCATCCTCTGATTCCGCTGTTCAAGGTTAAAAGGATTGCGCGGCAGAATTCTTAGTCTTTATAGAGATAGGTGATGGCATATTCGAGAAACTTATCTAAGATTCAATATTTTGTATTGGCTAGCTCGATGTAATCATTCATCTGTTTACCTCAGCCCCTTCCTGCAAGGCACAAACTGGACTTGGTAGTCCTTTTGTCACACGTCTTCCAAATATCTTGTCGTCTTCAAGCAAGGCTTCATCATCCCATCCTCACTTCGGCAAACACCTCAGCAAACAATGACGCACCAAAGGGCCTCGGTTATTCACCAATCATCCCATTTCCATTCCACCCATTCAGGACGATAGCTGCGCGCAAGGGTTGACCTAGCATCATTGCCAACGCATCAATCCATCC
This sequence comes from Pezicula rhizophila, assembly GCA_022190145.1. Lineage (NCBI taxonomy): Eukaryota > Fungi > Ascomycota > Leotiomycetes > Helotiales > Dermateaceae > Pezicula > Pezicula rhizophila. The sequence continues at coordinate 8,290 of JAJONI010000139.1, forward strand.
AAGTGGTCTGTGTGTAACTTGAATCGCTGTGAAATCCGTTCCCATTTCCCTTACCATCCCTCCAAAGGATCTTCCCTTCCTCAACATTCTCTGCTGTGAATTGATTAAGACGGCTTATTATATGCGACTTAGACGCCCTTCAACTTATCCTATGCGCCGCAAGACCGTCCCTCACTGTTGCCGTGCAATGTTAGATCTAAGGCGCATTCACAGCAAGACTATCGAGTCACCGATATAGACCTGGCAGACTGAGCCTCTTCCCACTACTCCAGGGCGTGGTGTGGTGGCCCGCGTGGTCAACTTCCACCCAGACTAAGTCACTAACTCAGACAATACCTGTGGGATTTTCAAGAGAACGCCTCCATCACACAAGTCACACGGGTTGAGCAGATGAGCAGACAAGAAGTTGAGCATAGAAAATGCCGTTATATTAAAGGCAAGCCCAGACTACCCAAACACCAAACGATGATGCCTCCGACACTACCTCTCCTCCAAAACACTGAAATGCTCGACAAAGAAAACAAGAAATCTAGCACGTCTCTCCCCCGAGACTGCTGATGCAGGAACGCTGGTCATCAAAGGTCGTCTCGGTCGTTGCAGACATGGTGCGTCAGAAAAAGGGCATAAGGTAGGCGAATACCTGATGCTGGCCGCCTAAACTGGTGGCAGAGAAGAGAAAATCATAAAAATGAATAGGGTGCTGTGGGCGAGGAGATATAGAGGTCCTTGCAAAACCGCAAGAGAATGTTTTGTCTTCCATCACTTCGTAATCGTCATTACATGTCCGCAAGCGTGGACCATATCGAAATCTCCTAAGGCTACAGCAACTTAGTGGGTAGCACGAGCCACGAGCCATTGCAAGACGGCATCCAGGTTTGTTTCTTCTTTTGCACTTATGCCGTAACAGCTCACTTCGCGATAGGAGATGCTCTTTAGGTCTAAGGCTTCGATCAACTCGTCGACTGAGAGCTTCTCCTCGAGATCCGACTTATTACCGAGTACGAGCAAGGGGATTCCTTCCAATACGGGCTTTTCGAGAAGTGCATGAAGTTCTTCTTTTGCAACAGGGAGAGCTTCGGTGTCTGCCGAGTCGACGATAAAGACGATGGCGTTCACACCTCGGCAATATCTCTCCCACATGGACCGAAATCGAGGTTGCCCTCCAAGATCCCAACACTTCAATGTCACATGGCCCTTCTGCACGCGCTTCATGTTGAATCCAACGGTAGGAATGGAACTGCATAGATATGGTCAGTTCAGAGGTTCTCGAAGTGGGGCCATATGGTAGTGGGGTATCGCAAAGCACCCCGCCTCAGAACAAAGGTCAGGTCTATCGCACGATGGGAGGGACATACTCGAGGGTGAACTCTCCGCCCTATTCATGGAAGATATATCAGTATGTGCGCAGCATCGTGGGAACAAGACTGGAGCTCTTACCGCCAACACTCGCAACAGCGATGTCTTGCCGGCATTTTGCAGCCCTATCATCGTGATATCCATCTCCGTGGCCCTATTCATTAAAAGCACTAGGTCAGCAACATAAAACCGCAATCAAGGGGAGGAGAGTGCTGTGGATATTTGCTTTTGTTCGCGCATTGCACAACAGCTCCTCCCGTACTGACACAGCGGTATTCAAACCTACCAGAACAGCCTTAACAACCAATCATATACCCTTTTAAATAGACCTGCCATGATCATTCGATCGCAATTTGTAAGTGCCGTAAGTGCTGTTGACGGTCCCTACTCTCCAGGGCGGCTGGTTGCCTGAAAGTCGCGCAAGGCTGCTTGGATCGTCGGGCGGGGATGCAAGTCGATGGTGAAGCTGTAGAGATGCAAGCCTCAGATAGATTGCGTAGCTGTTACCGTAGAACAAATATATACCAGTGTCAAATAATTGCAGCGGCAGTCTGGTCGCAAGGTGACGGTGTAGCGATCGGATGAAGCGCTTGTGCCTGTGACGAGATCCCAAGAAGCACGAACAGAAGTGCCCCAAGCTCCACACCCTTTCGGCAATGAATTAGAACCAAGGAATTAATACCACAGTGGGTTTGATAAAAAGCAAACAATGATGTAAAGGAGAGTGGAAGTAGAAGACTGGCGTGACGGATTGAAGGGTGGACAGGTAGGTCGATTATGAGGAGGTATGAATGTGAATATGACTATGGGCAACGCAGTGAAGGTAAGGTAAAAGATATGGGGGAGGGCACTGGGCTGGACTGGATGGAGACTGGAGATCGGAGTGCTGCTGGCTGTCTATCCTCTCTGGCTGACTGGCTGTTTTGATTGATGCGGCGGCAGAGTGCACAGAGCGACGTCGTTGACGACCCAAAGAGAGGTGCCTGGAAGTGGTCTTGGGCACCAACTGATTCTGAACTACTGTATTCTTCTGGCCTTGCACAGGGCAGCAGCAGCTTTGATCAGATGCATTCGACGGTGCAGCTTCACTGGTGGCTGCGAAATCCACTAAGGAAGGCTAGAGAAGAGGCTTGTGCTTGCGCCGCAGTTAATGAGTGATAAGAAAACCTATCACCACGTGTGGGGCGGTAACCGAGAATAATTTTTGACGAAAGATCTTGCAGCTGCAGTCCATCGTCCCTACCTACCTACATGCTAGTAGTCAGGGCCGGAACCTTTGAGGATATAATTGCACAGCGGGAATCGGCTGTCATAGGCTAGGCTGTAAGTAATTGAGCACTCCGCCTCACTCTGTCGTTATTGGTTATCCTTGTGCAGCAAAGGAAGGACATCACGCACGAAGAAGCTGCAACTAACAGTAACATCGTCGCAGCTGCAAAATGGCTCCCTCGGCGACCGCCCCTACAAGCACCAAATGGGACCACGAATTTCATACTGTCCGCAGAGAGAAGCTGTTTCGGAATCCGCCCAAGGATCACACCGCATACCCAGCTCTTCAAGCTGCCATCAATCCCCATATCGAATCGTACAATGCTATCCTCGAGAAGGATGGACTACTTGCGCAAGCCCTGAAAGACATTGGAACAAAGACATACTTCGATGGCGATGACCGCACAGGACCTAAGGGCAAGAACAGACTAGATATCAAGATAAAGGATGTTTTCCTCGAGAAGTCGATGCTCCCCGCCTCAAACAAATATTCCACCAGAAATCGAGAGATTTTACCTGCAGAATGCAGAGAGAGGCATGTTACGTATCGAGGAAAATTTAGTGCAAGGTTCGAATATAAAATTAATGGAGGAGACCCCAAAGAGTTTGTCAGAGATCTAGGACAATTGCCAATTATGCTGAAGGTATGCATACCGCCTGCTTTAAGGTCGATGGCCAACTAACATCTCCTCCAAGTCAAACCGATGCCATCTCGAAAACAACTCCCCTGCGAAACTTGTACAGAACAAGGAAGAGGCTGAAGAATTGGGCGGATACTTTGTTGTGAACGGCATTGAGAAACTCATTCGTCTACTTATCGTCAATAGAAGAAATTTCCCCATGGCCATTGAGCGTCCTTCTTTCAAGGGCAGAGGACCTACATACAGCGCTTACGGTATCTTGGTCCGTTCCGTACGGCCGGACGAAACTTCGCAGACCAACGTCTTGCACTATCTCACTGATGGAGGGACTATCTTCCGGTTCTCGTGGCGGAAGAATGAATTTTTAGTGCCTGTTATGATGATCATGAAGGCGTTGGTGGACACCAACGATCGAGAAATTTTCGAGGGTATTGTCGGTGTCAAAGACTCGAAGGGAGCCGAGAACACCTTCCTGACTGATCGAGTCGAGCTGATGTTGCGATCTTTCAAGGAATCCGCAACCTCCCGCAACCTCTACACAAAGACGAAGGCGCGTGCATTCCTGGGGCAGAAATTTCGAGTCACTCTTGATGTGCCTGATACCATGTCAAACTACGATGCCGGAAGCGAGTTTCTGCGAAAGATTGTTCTTCCTCATCTTGGAAATATCAATGTCACAGAATCCCAGGATAGAGATAAGTATAGAATGTTGATGTTCATGACGAGGAAGTTATTTGCTTTAGTCCAAGGAGACTGTGCAGTGGATAATCCTGATGCTGTACAAAACCAAGAGATTCTGCTTGGTGGATTTTTATACGCCCAGATTGTTAAAGAGCGCCTAGATGACTTACTACAGACTTCATTGAAACTGGTGTTTCGTGATTGGATACGCAAAAACCCCGAGCATAGTTTTACCTCACAAACCTTCGCAAAAGAATTCCCAGCAAAGATCTTCAGCAGACTGAATGAAAATATCGGAGGAGCTCTAGAGTACTTCATGTCTACTGGCAACCTCGTCAGTCCAACAGGTCTTGATTTGCAGCAAGTTTCGGGTTTCACTGTTGTGGCAGAAAAGATAAACTTTTTACGATTTATTAGCCATTTCCGCATGGTGCACAGAGGTAGTTTCTTTGCTCAATTAAAGACGACCACCGTACGAAAGTTACTTCCGGAGAGTTGGGGTTTCCTATGTCCTGTCCACACTCCCGATGGAAGTCCTTGTGGTCTTCTCAACCATCTTTCACATAAGTGCAAGATCATCACTCACTCAGTCGATGTTTCGAAAATCCCCCAGCTGGTAACGGACCTTGGTGTTGTGGGCACCGGTTCATCATCTACGGACGAGAGCGTAGTAGTAATGCTTGATGGCAAGATTCTGGGTTGGTGCACACCAAAGCAGGCTCTTAGAATCGGCGACACTTTGCGTTTTTGGAAAGTTGAAGGGACTCATGGAGTCCCTAAAGAGCTTGAGATTGGCTATGTTCCTGCGTCACAAGGTGGATCGTATCCAGGTATCTATTTAGCCGCTGCAAGATCACGAATGATCAGACCTGTTAAATACTTACCCCTCGACAAGGAGGATTTCGTTGGACCTATGGAACAAGCTTTCATGTCGATTGCGGTTACGGAACCCGAAATTATCTCTGGAGAATCCACTCACGTGGAATTTGATCCCACCAACATACTCTCCATTCTCGCTAACATGACTCCTTTCTCCGACTTTAACCAATCCCCCAGAAACATGTACCAATGTCAGATGGGTAAACAATCTATGGGAACTCCGGGAACGGCGACACGATACAGAACAGATAACAAAACATATCGACTTCAAACTGGACAGACACCAATTGTTCGAGCACCCTTGCACAATGAGTACGGGTTCGACAATTTCCCAAATGGTATGAACGCCGTCGTCGCCGTCATCTCATACACTGGATACGACATGGACGACGCTATGATAATTAACAAGTCAGCCCATGAACGCGGATTTGGTCACGGAACCATCTATAAAGTCAAGAAGATTGACTTGGAAGAAGGCGGCAACAAGTCGCGATCGGCCAAGAACGTTAAGAAACTCTTTGGCTTTGCACCCGGCGGACTTATCAAGGCAGAGTGGAAAGCCGCGATAGACAATGACGGCTTGCCTCACATCGGCCGTGCACTTCAGGACGGCGATCTTATCTGTGCCTGGCATACTGTCTCTCCCGATGCAAATGGCGACCTCGTGAACCGGGACGGAATCACGCATTTTGAGAAATACAAAGATCAAGAGCTCGCGTTTGTCGAAGAAGTCCGAGTGATCGGTAACGAGAACGGTAACGAACCTGCACAATCCATATCAGTCAAATTTCGCGTGCCTCGATCACCTGTCATCGGTGACAAGTTCTCTTCTCGTCATGGACAAAAGGGTGTGTGCTCTCAAAAATGGCCTAGCATCGATATGCCTTTCTCGGAGTCCGGCATCCAACCCGACGTTATTATCAATCCCCATGCTTTTCCCTCTCGTATGACCATCGGTATGTTTGTCGAGTCACTTGCTGGAAAAGCAGGAGCCCTGCACGGTCTTGCGCAAGACAGTACGCCTTTCCGCTTCGATGAAGAAAATACGGCAGGCAATTACTTCGGACATCAACTGATGAAGGCTGGATACAATTATCACGGGAACGAGCCAATGTATTCAGGTATTACTGGCGAGGAACTTCATGCGGATATCTACATTGGAGTCGTCTACTACCAACGTCTACGTCACATGGTGAACGACAAGTATCAAGTCCGAACCACCGGACCAGTTACGCAACTCACCGGACAACCGATCAAGGGTCGTAAAAAGGGAGGTGGTATCCGTGTAGGAGAAATGGAGCGTGATTCTCTGCTTGCCCACGGGACGGCCTTCTTGCTTCAGGACCGTCTGTTCAATTGCTCTGATTATACCAAGACGTGGATTTGTAAAGAGTGTGGTACTTTCTTGAGTACGCAGCCCACCGTCAGTGCATTTGCTCCTCGGAAGAAAGGAACAGGCGTTGTGAGGTGTCGAAGATGTGCTGTCCCATCTGAGGGTTGGAGTGGTAGGGAAAAGGGGGAAATTTGGGAAGATGGTGAAGGGCAGCAGTGGATTGGAGGCGAGAATACCACGATTGTCGCGGTGCCTGGCGTCTTGAAGTACCTTGATGTTGAGCTGGCAGCTATGGGCATCAAGCTCAAGTATAATGTTGGACCGTAAATAGTTCCGAGATTAAAAGGAGTGGTCTACGGAGGCGTTTCCCGGGGTTTTTATGTTTTTATGGGATGTAATGGAAAGAGGCATGGCATTTACAGGTGTTCTGCAATCGTACCTATGCAAAGAGTTGGATAGTTTATGCTGGTTAGGTTTAAGCAAAAGTAAAATGAAGGTCGTCTAGTTTACAGATCTCTGCATTAGTCTTGCATGGAGTTCTCACAGCCACTTAAAGGCAATTACTATTCTAGAAGAGCAAGAAAACAAAATAAGATGGCCCGAGGTACGCGGTACTATACAGTAAGTACAGTAGTCAGCACGGCAGGCCGCCGCCTGTCCGCCTGTCCACCTTTCGGGTCTCTGGTCTCTGGGACCTCATCGACCTCACCCACCTCACCGTCGCCGTGACACAACAACACACATCTCCCCCGTTTGGCCCCGTCTGGCCCCGTCTGGCCCCGTTTGGATGCATCATCTGCAAGATGCCGATGTTAATATTACGAAAACGTGATGCGTTCGTAAGAGCGAAGTATTTTGTCACACGAGGGAAGTGATATGTACGATGAAATGACGCCCTTTTGAATTGTCCTGTTCTGTCCTGTGCATCTTGTGCTCCGGCCTCAATCAGACTATCGTCATATCTTTTGCTACGTACTGTCTTTGAACCATACTGTCTTTTTCTCTCTTTCCACATCATTCACTTAACACAAGTGTCGGATATTCTCTCGCTTTTTACTCTCGTCCTTGTGCTTTTTCTCTGCAGCTGTGGGGAGAAAGTATCAAGCCAGTCCTCTCCTTCCTGTGTTAACCAAGAATCTCCTTATCCTCAGGTCCTGTGCGTACACAACGCGACAACGCCCTCTGCACTGTAATATATCGTTGCGGCGCATGCCATCTACGAAATTCTCCTTCCGCCCTTTTCCTTCGCAGGAGCTTCTTCTTTAATCCGTTGGATTGACAACCTTCTCGCCTTCAATCTTTTCTTCTCCACACTCGTTTTGTTTGCACCCTCTACGCTCATTTGCTTTCTTGTACGCAGATCGGCTTTAACTTGGTACCTTGGTACGTACAAATAAATCTTGCTCCTTGGAAAGCTCCCCGATTTCTTGCATGAGCCAAGATGACTTGGCTAATTCGCACTGTTCGCAGACACCAAATGTTATTCCTCTCACTCTTTCTCGGCGCACTGCTGCAATTGGCGGCTGCTGGTGGCCAGTATGATTATGGCTTCGATATTCGTAAGTAGATACTTTTCTTTGTGGCTCTAAGGCATGGAGTGAATCTATGGAACCTGCGGTTCAAGGACCTCCGCAGACATTTGTTCTCCCCGACTTCCACTGGTGCTCCTCTCTCAATTGCTCTTTTTTTTTAATAAAAAAAAACTCAAAAAACTCAGCAATTCCTTGTTTTATGGGTGGACTACACACTGACACATTCAGACCCTCTCCTTCACGCTCGAGAAAGTCCCTCATACCTTGTTACCAGGGGCCTCGCAGATAGGATCAATGGCAATGGCACCCTCCCCGTTCGCCGCGAGATCCGAGATCTTCAATCCGACAATACAGCCTGGACCCTTTACATCCTCGGCCTCGACATGATGATGTACATGAACCAGACCGAGCGAGCATCTTGGTACCAAATTGCTGGCATCCACGGGCGGCCCTTCACTGCTTGGGATGGAGTTGAAGCGACCGCGGGTAACAAGAACAACGGCTACTGCAATCACGTTTCTATTCTCTTTTCGCCGTGGCACCGACCCTACCTTGCTCTCTATGAACAGGTGCTTTATGACATTATCCAATTCATCGCAACTATGTTTCCTGAAGGACCTCTGCGAACTCAGTACACTGCTGCTGCGGTAAACTTTCGTATTCCATACTGGGATTGGGCTGCTGCTCCACCTGCTGGTCAGAATACTGTTCCTGATAGCATTGCTGGATCTGATTCCATTGCTGTTGACGGGCCGAATGGGGTACAAACTATTCACAATCCGCTCTTCAGCTATGTTTTCAAGCCTCTTGTCCCCTCAGATCTACCAGATCATCCTGTAAGTCCGGACATGCAGATGTCAATAGATGGATTCTTTCAGGCGCTGACATGAAATCAGATGGACCTCTGGAGCCAAACGATGCGCTGGCCTAACTCCCAAAGTGCAGACGCCGAATCCCAGAACTCTCAAATGGTAACAGCTCTTGAAAACAGCGCTACTTCTCTCCGAAACCGACTCTTCAATCTGTTCACGAATTATGCCAATTTTACCGAGTTAGGCACTGAAGCTTATAGCAATACTCTGTACTACGATTCACTGGAGAGTATTCATGATTATATCCATGGATATACGGGTAATGGTGGACACATGACTTACATTGAATACTCATCTTTTGATCCTATCTTTTTTCTGCATCATGCGATGGTGGATCGATGCTTTGCTCTTTGGCAGGAGCTCTACCCGGATAGTTGGGTTGTACCGCAACCATCAATCTACGGCACTTTCACCACATCAACTGATGAAATTCAAGACGAAACCTCGCCTCTAACACCGTTCCGCAGTGATGAAGTAGGAGGTTTCTGGACATCTGATTCGTCTCGCAACACTTCGACCTTTGGATACGCCTATCCCGAAACCGCGGCAGGGGGGAACGTGACATTGCAAGTTATCAATGCTATAAACAAACTCTATGGTACGACATCGCCTTCGAGTCTCACAGTCCGCGATCAGTATATTTCCGAACAGAAGAACCGTGATCTTGCCGCAACAAGTTCGAACAACCTTCCCACCTGCATCACCCAAGGAACCAAATACAGAGAATGGATCACCAACATCCGAGTCATGAAGACTGCCTTACAGGAACCCTTCTTCATCCAGATATTCCTCGGCCCATATAACCCGGATCCCTCAACTTGGCACTTCGAACCTAATCTCGTCGGTACCCACTGCATCTTCACGAGGACAACGACCGGTATGAGTGCTTGCTCCGACTGTGCTGCCGAACAGTTAGTTAGTGGTACGGTTCCCCTGACGGGTGCATTGCTGGCAGATATTCAGAATGACCTCTTGGGAAGCTTGGATCCGGCTGAGGTTGTGCCGTATTTGAACCAGCATTTGAGATATCAAGTGTCGACCATGAACGGTACTGCATACACTGGTAAGTAGATAAAGACTCCTGCCTGACTTGACCATCTCTTCTCATCGGTTTCTTCATCGTAATCAGGATCTTACTAATCTACACTTTTCAGGTCCAATCGACAGCCTATCAATTAGCGTCGTCAGTGCTGAAGTCGAAAAGCTCACCGATGGACACTTACCAAAATGGGGTGCCTTGCAACCAGAGATCGATAATGTCCAATGTGGATAAACTACTTCTCTAGTTCTTTCTTGAATTTTCTGATCTCTTTCCTTTTCCTGCCCTTTTGCTCTTTTAAATCGAATATTTGAAGGCTGGTGGCTTGTATGTGTCAATTATAGATGGGTAGGTTGGTACTTCTGATTATTAAATAGAGGTGGTATGGATACTTGCTTTCTTGCGTGAAGGAGGCATGTGTTTGTGAGATGATATGAGAGGGGGTGATATGTAGAGGGGGGTGGTGGTTAATAGTAGCTGCACCCCCAGCGAGAGTTAAGTAAAATAAAAGAGAGATGAATGAGATAAGACAGAAATGAAATAATTAAAGGGATTAGTAATGTGACTACCTACCTACCCAGCTTGGCCCTTATAGTAATTGTAGAGTTACTTTGTTAGATGGATCATTTTACAAATGACAAGTATGAAGTTATATCTTTTGAGAAATCTATAATTATTATTATTCAAATGTAATGTGCAAATATGCAATTAACAAAAGGGTATATTAGGTATCTCAACATAACATATGGCTTCTACACCCACGTCTCTCTCTATAATAAACACCACACTACACTCATATATTTTCGATCCCCTCGCTCCATAGCACCCATAAATGCAGCCTAACCTATCAACCAACCAATATGCTTATCCATCCCCATCCCATCCAAATGACCGCTGGCTAAAATGCATCGCTTGATTCCTAAACAAAATTTTCCTGACCACTTCTTCGATGTCTATGCATATGTATTACGTACGCCTTCCTCCGTCCCAATTTTTGCATTCGCTATGTTCAACTGCTCAAAATACCCATGGTCTTTCTCTTCTCCTTCTTAGATGCCTTGCTATCGTTGCCAATATGCATTAAGATATCATCAAACGTACTACCACCGGTATTACCAGTAGTCGCAGCTGGTGTGGCTTCGCCTCTTGCTGGAGAATAACGGCCCACGCTCTGTTGTCGTCCATGGTACTTTGCGGGACTCCCATTTCGACTAGTAGGAGTCATGGAGGGCGGGAACTCTTCACCGAAAGACGCTCCTCCAAAGCCACCAGCTGGAATGGGGAGTTGTTCAAGTCCAAGTGCGATACTGCTACGGTGGGAATGCCTACTTCGACCCATTCGTTCGTCATCAGAATAGTTGTGTGGGCTCAGGCCTGGAGAGCTTCTCGCTCCACTTATGACGCTGTCACGCCCTCGACTGTTGGGTCTGGATCCGAGCTGGCCCCCTGCGAATCCTGGCGGTGGTTCCAAGGGAGAAAATGTTTCGTCGCCAAGTCCGCCTACAGAATCGAGAGGTGCTTGGGGAGCCGAAGGAGCTTCGGATTCGCTAGCAGAGAGCCACTGTTCGGCCACAATCCAGCAATGTGAACGGCGGTAGATACCCTCGACGCCATGGACAACAACATCGCTAGGTAACGATACAACACCGGCCCCGCCATGAACACCATACCAAGCCATTTTGACATTAGAACTGTCTTCGAGCCATGGCGCGCTGCCCATCGGAGGCTCGCAAAGAAAGTATTCGACTCCCTGTGTGAAGCGCAGGCCAGGTGCATCCACCACAAGCATTGGAAGGGCCTGCAAGACAGCGTACATGAAGAGCCAGTGACCGTAACGTTGATCTGCAAGCTCCTGGGCATTTTTCCCCTTTGCTTCCTTCTCTTCGAAGCTCTTGAACATCTCAAGGAATGGGGTCTTGAAGTCGGAATCCACGTTGTGGCTCTTGGCAAGTATAAGAAGCGTCTCATGGCTTTTTAGCTTGTGAGTTGAAAGTTTGTGTTGATCTTTCGGCGCCATGAAGGGAAAAGTTGGATCCACTGTGGTCATTGTAGGAACTCTTGGAACATCGAAAGGAATTGGAGGCTGAACAGGCGGAGATGAGCGATCATACTCACTCAACACAACTCGTAACGCAGTTGCCAAGGGGTCAACATTGGATTCTTCCTCGTCAGATGCGTCATAATGTCTTGTCGTAAGGGCCTCTCGGTTTGCGAGCAAGTTGTATAAACTGCTTAAATCGCGATAAAGGCCCTTCAAAACAAGGCGATTCAGACCACTTTCTTCGAATTGATTCTTCTTGCTACTTGCTTTTGGTGGCCATGAACCGTAGAGGTGCTTATAGTAAGACATAAAGACCTTACGAAATGAAAAGAAACTAGTCTTCCACGCCTTCCAATTGACATACTTCGCCTCGGCCCGTGCAGTTGATCCCGCAACACCAGAAAACAAGGAGGGAAATTCGAAATCCGTTAGCCGATCGTTAACAGACTGTTGCCGTGATTTGAGGTCAAGGGCGGCACGTTCCAAACGATTCCGAGTGATATGGTTAATCTGGTCGAACAATGGTGACTTGATCTCTCTTATGGCTGAGTACCGCCCAGCTGCATGGGCAAAAGCCTCATTATAGAGTTCAGTTGAACGCATTTGCTCACCAAGAATTATTGCTTCAATGGTTTTCTCTCGGCTGTGTGCCACATCTGCCAACCTCAACTGATCTAGGTAGAAGCTGAAACTAGCTGAGGCGGCCTCACCGAGAGTGGAGTTGTCGAAGTTTGTAAACTCGAACTGCTTGAGTAGCTTTGCAATTGCAATAAATACTAAGAAGAGACTGTCACAGGTGCGGGTTGCGACGAGCGGTTTGCAACTGAGAAACGCGAAGAGATTCCGAGCATCGACTAAAGTTTGAATATCAGACCTGGTATGATTTTCTTGATTAGCAAGTCACATATTTCTCTCGTACAAGTTGTTAGTTGACAGGTAGTATCGAAAATGAACAGCAAGCGCTCCTCTCGCCTGCTCGGTTGGGCGGTTGAAATGGGTTATGGGAAGTATTAATACTCTTAAATTGCGCAGACCGAGTCCGAGAGACAATGCAATTTGAATCCCACACCATCCCAACCACGAACTCAAATTCAGAGAAGCAAAACGGAGAAATATCTTACTGTGACTTGGGGACTCCTCCAGAGCCGTCGGTAGACAAATTAATCGGTAAATACAGGTGTACTTCTCTTGGTCCATCGGAACCGCCCGACCAAATAGATTCGGCTGAGCCATCCGAATTTGATGCACCGTCCATTGGATTTGTCGATGGAGTATATGGCGGTGTTCCAGGTCCTCGGATGGCCAGGTTCCGTGTAGCATCATCCACCGATAGAGAACCTCTGCCGTCGAAACTCTTTGCCCTCGCTCTTCCCGCATTTATCTCGCCATGCACAAGGCTAATCAGAGGCTGTGACGATGACAGTACAGCCGATGGTACCTTAAAGGATGGCCCATGATCGCTAGTGCGAGGGAAGAGGTATACAAAGGTATCTCCGTTCTCGTCCCAAAGTTCAGGTACCTAAATCCTTGCATTAGCCTCATCCTTCCGGCACAGTACACCTTCCTGACCTTTTCTCCTTGTGTCAATGGACCCAGATTATAATCAATCTTCTGCTGTTCAGTAATCAGCCAAGCAGTTGAGCTCTGCCCCCTTGTTGAGTCTTGCGATGTATGCCGTGATCTTCCTGGAAGCCAACTCCTCCTCAATTTGTTTCCTGTACTTGGACCTTCTCCATCTGAGATGTATCCAGAGATGGGCCGGCTGGTCGCAGGGGATGACACAATCCGGCTTCCGGTTCCAACATCATTAAAGACAGGAGGTGCGGCCAGCGAATCTCCTCTTCCTCGTGGATGTACAATAGGTGAGCCATGCGGTGAAGGTGCTGCAGAGCGTGCTTTTGGTAGAGGTTTTTGTCGATTTGGTGATTCTTTCTGGAGCTTGGTTGGTACGGCAGGTAGCGGGCTATCCAAGTCGGTGTGAGGTGGTGGGACGGGAGCAGCTCGAGAAGGCGGTCGCTCTGCCTTCTGCAACTTCACGGGACCGTTGAGCTCGGTGGTCAGGGGCGTTGACGTCGATGGTGGCAGAGAGGAGGGTTCGGCAGAAGGAGGTGATTGGGATTTGGCTCTGGCTCGGTAGCGTGCTGGTGCTGGCTTTCGTGGGATGCTGGCAGGCTTCTCCGCATCCTTTCCGATATCTTGTAGGAATTTAGACTCTGCTTGGGTAATGATGGAGGGAAGATATGACGAGAGACGCTGCAGGCGTGTACGCCGCCTTGCTACAGGACTTGTAGTGGTGATAGTACTCATGGCAGGCACTGGCTCTGTGTCTGAAGCTAGACTGGCTTCGTCTGCCTCTGCGTCTGCTGCTTCTCTTCTGTGAACTGCCTCTAGAAGCTCATCTAGGGGTGGAGTAGCGGTCTTTGGGACGGAGAGGAAGGTGGAAAAGCGTCGCTGGGGAGACTTACTCGACGTCATATTGGCGACGAAAGTCTATTAAAGACTGGAATGCCTCTGGTGCAGTGATAGTGTCGCGGGTAGAACAGCTGTGGAGAACCAGGTGATTCGTTGCGTGTTTGTGTATTGGGATGAACGTGGGAGGAGGGTTAGGATTCGCAATAGACGGATTACGCGTTTTGTGGGTTGGAGTGAATAATAGAAACGAGGAGGATGGTGGAAAGTCGGGCTCGGAAGCAGAGAGAAAGGATGATGCAAGCTTTTCGTCGTGGTGAAAGCTTGATGGCGTCTTCCGGTGCCCGTCAATTGGTTACTCGAAAACAACCCTTCAATTCAGGTTGTGCGTCCTGGGTAACTGGTGATGGAAAATAGAGGGGATGTTCGGGAGCTTGATGTGGGTTGATGTGGGTAGGGGAAGGGGAATGCGAGAGGGGGATGATGGGAATGCTTGAAAGAGAAGATGCAGATACAGAACATGCAGGAGAACATGTACTTTATTTGATTTTTATTTTTTTTTTATTTTTTAATGTTTCCCTAAGTTCGGGAAAGATCGGGCGGGGGCTTATCCATCATCTGAATTTGTTCATGGAAAACAAACCTAGAAAGCAAAAGCTGGAGATGATGCTTCTGAGCCTCGTGGCCATTGTGGTGGGTGGTTGTTTTGGAGGTTGGCATAGCTGGCACTGCACACAAACTCTGTTCGGAGCATGGACATCAACACGATGTGGTGACGATATGGCACGAGGCTGAGCTGCTCCCTGTTCCAGATTTTTTGCTTTCTCATTGGTCCGGCCCAGAACACGAGGAGGAGACTACCCAAGGGGGCTGAGTTCCTTGGGACGATCAGTGATTATCGATCCCCTGATGCCGGCGGCAAAAAAAAAAAAACAAAAAAAACAAAAAACATACATAAGTATGGTCTCATCTTTTCACAATTTTTATTATTTTGTTGGGATATACATAAATAATGCTGCTTCGCTCTTCAACAACGCTTCCGCTAGCCGTGACGTGACAAGCTGAGGCTTTCATGTCGCTCTATTTATGGAGAGGATCAAATGCTGCCACCAAATGCTGCGACAACAACGGATGATTGTCACGATCAATCATCACCAGGCTTATTGTGCCTTGTGATTGTGGGGGTGAGACAGCCCCTTAAAAAAAAAAAGCTTGTCTTACGCCTCAGGACGCTTGTTCAGCAAAGATCTCACCAAAATCTCACCAAAATCTCACCGTACGTTCCGGTATATAATCGGCTTCCTACCCGCCCCTACCCTTTCCCGTGATGGCCACGTACCGGCCGGTGGTTAAATGGGATGGATCTATTGTTGGAAGCGAGCCGTCAGGAGAACAAATATACAAATCCAGTATATACACACGTCTAGAGCTACCCCAAGATGTTACCTACCGCCACGACAATGCGGAAGGTTTGTCTAACCTCAACGAGGAGAGATATGGCAGACGTAATTCCGTCAACTTTCGGAAACCGAAGCCCCCTTTGCATACGCAAGTTGACCAAGTCAATAGAGGGATTTAGCAACTCCTGCAAGACAAACAGTATAACAAAGGACTGCCAACTAAAGCTTAGTGCTACGTACAGTAGGGGAACGCAAGCTTTGTAACAAAACGAAGCTAGGGCCTTATTTATGAAAGTTATGTAAGTGGAAGGACTCGATTAGGCAATTAACAAGGGGTTTTATTCGTCACACCTTTATAATAATAATAAATAATCGTAATAGTTAGACGATTGCTTAATTCGATGGGAGCTCGCTAATCGAGCTTTGTAAGCGGGATTTCAGCCCGTTATAAAGTTTGTTATATGTGGGGTGCTAAATCCCATTAATAGAAAGACTAATTAGAGAACCTAGGGTCGAGATAAATGATAGTGGAAGTCGTCAAGAGAATAGCGGTCGAGTGGACTAGACTACCCCAAATACAGGACTCTTCCCCTGACCTGCCTGTTGAAGAAATCGAGACCTGAGAAATTATAAAAGTATCGCATAGGGGCATAAGAGTACTACTGGTACCTCAGAGCAACATTTTTCCCCTTCACCTTCTCACGTCTCTTTCTCAACCAAAGGCTCTCAGACTAGTCAGACACTAGCAAGCCTTACATAGTTAATCATCAAAAGGCACTATCACACAGCAAACGAACGACAGATTTGCATACCAAGGATGCTAGCTTCAATTTTATGCTAGCTAGATACTGTGGAATAGCACTTTCGACGTATTTCTTGTGGCTTGGAAGATTGAAGGGCTTAAATGTTCAACCACTCTTTATTGGCAGTGATCCTTGCAGTCTTGCTCAGGAGTCATTGCTCAACAACAGTCTTCTCGTTAATGTTAGTTCCTGCTATGAAAATTTGTTAGGGTAAACTTCTGGCCTTTGGATTTGCACTTGTGCAGTGTACAACTTTGGGCAGTATTAAAATTGTCGTTGTATGGGAAAGCCTTCTTCAGCTACAGATGACTCCTATCATTCGGATCCTGCGTCATAGGTGCTGCTGCTAACTTCTCTGTTAATTAGCGCATAAGGTTTTCCCTATACTTCCTTTCCCTTTTAGATAAGACTCTTTTTGAACTAGTTCTAGAATTATATTATACAGAGAGAAGCCTCCAAAGACGATCCTAGTATGAGAATTTGGCAGCCATCTGAAGATGACAAAACTTCTGCGCCAAAATACTATAATAATCCGAAGCATTAAGTCGGTATTCGCATTATTTACATAATCTTAGAACCATACGAACCTAAGTCAAATGGATTTTTGCAGCAGAGAATCTCAGCTTGTTATTATAGTAACTCTTGATGTTCTGCGGAAAGGCCGGTGTACTGAAATGACAACACTTCACACAGAATTTCGATAACTACGTTCACTACAACTCCATACCTAGCAATTTTACCAGCAACCTCAAATTCAAATCTGTCCTTCCCATAGTCGCCGTTCTTACAAAGCTTGCTCAACTTGTCATTGAATGTAGTGTAGAAAAAGAGACTGTTCATCACGATCAAGCCATCGTTGTCAACTGCTGCATCATTCTGCAGCAGCTAAGTCTAGCCGTTCAATCTACACCCCTATATTCAGATGAAAAGCGCAGTCGAAGAACCTCACCACTAATATCACTTCGTAACATTAATCTTAAAGCAAGTTTATTGATCTATCGAGCTTAAAAGAGCAGTTGGATCTGCCACTTCGAAAATCGCAACGTGACCAATATTCGACAACAGGAATAGCCCCTTCACTTTATGTTAACCTTACTACAATCTAACCTCCAAGAGAATCCCAGACAACTGCCCAACGCGTCAGTGTAAACCTGATTAATTCATACTAACGGCAATACTAAGAAATATAGGAATGAACGACATTTTGCCAAGGTGTGGCGATAGTTAGGGCATATTAACTTCCGCTGATTTCTTTTCTTTTTACAACAGTACCGTTCTACATTACTCTCGAATTATGGCAGTTATTAAGTTTTCTATAGAAACTCTACGGCTACGAAACCAAACCAAAACTCACTCAAGGTAAAGTTAAGCGAGATGCTTAGTCGTATCTCGAATTAAACTTATCTCATCTTTGGTATGTCCGTCCGGACTCTCAGATCTATTAGAACGTTAGCACAGTAGGATAGGTACTGTACATCTGTTCTTCTCTCGCTTTAAGACTTTTCTCTTTGGTAAATTGATGCATTTTCTCTAGAGATGCATTGAGAGGCTACAGACGAGCAGAGTATTCGATCCATAGGCATTTAGCGAGTATACTTATAACTAGATAGTCAAATCATCATTTCTTCTTTCTCTTTGGTTCCAATAATACTGGGGGCCTGGAGATTTCCAGATCACCGTTGTTATGAGGATCCTTTCTTGGCTCAGTATCGTCAAGTTCCGGCACGCCAAATATGTGAGCAACGGGAACTACCGTGCTGTTCCACGAGCACAAAGTATGGAAGATGCGAGTCTTAGCTGTGTATTCACCCAATTCCTGTGAGCGCCTCAAAGTAATAGGCTGGTTCACAAACAAACAAATGAACTCAAATCTGGGAATGGTCGTCAAAGTGGGAGATCCTTAAATCTGCTCAGCCCCCTTCAAGGTAAGTTCTGGAATGATGAAGCATTATATAACCTACGAGACCCAAATAAACTTTATTGGCTGTAGGAAAGAATATATTCTTTGATCTAAGCTATACTGAAAGCTCGCCTCAGAGCCATCTTGAAGATGCGCTTCATATACCTACTTGCAGTCCTGCAGATTACACATGTAGCTCTATCTTTACCTGAAAGATCACAGCAGCTTAATTAGCGACAAAATGTCACTGCGCCGTGTGCGATGACAAGTAGTAAGGTTGCTGCTGCTTTGCAAGAATCGCCATCTTGTTACGTCACTAGAATTCATCTTATTTAAGTGTGTTGTTGATTTCTCAAGGTAGATACTAATGGTGTTTCCATATAGGTACTCCTGTTGTCGAGGCGCAGTTGGCTTTCGGCTGCCTCAACTCTGTACCTCTCCGCTGAGTGGAAACAGTAGTTTTGGTAGATTCCACCCGACCTTGTGTGGAATGGCAGAGTAGTATGTTTCAACGCCCACATAACAATGCTATTGAATTTGAAAAACTGACGTAGAAATGCTTGGTAGATCTCACATACCTGAAAAGTCCACCACGGGCTTATTTCTTCCGAGTTACGGATATTGTTTGTGGTCTCTATGCGGTCAAAACAATCATCACAGCGAAGTGAATATGCATACAAAGTTGCGCCCTTTCAAGTTTTCAATGCCGCACACGATGGCCACTTGAGCTTTTACCCAGATGCTCTGACTAAAGTTTTCTCGTTCCGACAACGAAACATCCTTGTATCTGTTAGTATAGATGGGGTTGCGATCCCGAAGGTCTATGCATATGGTAAGTACGTCTCGATTCTAGTATATAGCTAGCGTTAGCGGCATTTTAACCTAGCGGGTCTCATAGGATCTATAGCAACTATTTCGACATTTCAAGCATCGGCTGTTACTGTAATTAACGATATTAGAAGCATCAAAGCTCATTCAGGATTCTTCTAACCAGGTTGCGCCACTTCAGGACCCAAATGCTGGATACAATGCAATGTTTTTCAGCAGAGCTCAGTTGACTGGCATGTGATTGACCGGGTTCGTCATACCTGGAGTTCCATCCACCTACATCTACCCAGGAGCTACCACCAAACTCACATTTAGACAGCACAAGCTCAACCACTATGAAGCTGTTGCGAAGACCAGTCTTACCGGAGTTGTAGATGATAACACTTTCTATCAAAACTTCTGTACCGGACCACTACCAGCAACAACTCCAGCAGCAATCGCCTCACCAAGTCCAACAACCCCCAGCCTAGAGTGCCAGAAAAACAGAACTCATAATAGATATGACTGCCGCGAACCCAGGCGGAGCTCTCTTCCAACAAATGTTCCTCCAGATCACACAAATAGGGAATAGTAGACTGTGACAGAACCCAGCCTTAACAAAACCGGTAGAAGTCTTTTCGAATTCTACACCATCTGATTTTAATGCTGCAACATCAGCGGATGATGAACTTATTCAGATTTCGCATAATGCTTATCATTGCAAGTCGCCAAGTGATTTGGATACGAATACTAATAATAAATAATAGTACTTTTACTAGTCTAATGATCAAGTTTGCTGGGAAACAGGATAGAGGTGATACTTTTAGTCCTTTGCTTAGGAGGAATGTGGCTAGTGTTTTGGATACGACGAATAACTACTACACTACATATGGAACTTGGTATTGAAAATTCCAGGGTATGGAAGCAGCAGGACTGATTCACTTCACCCAACCTTTCGCTATTGAAGGAAGATATTGATCTTAGTATGTAAATATTGCAATTAATCCTAAAGAGAAAAAAATCAAAATCTTCTGACTAGAAAATAGGTATACGATGGTTTCTGCGGTTGAACATGTACGTCAGACTTACCATTGTTCAGCGAATTCCTAGTTACCTCTACGAACGTCTCTATAGCATGATTGAGTGCATATTAACTGCAGTTGCTCGCTCAGGTTAATAAATCCATGGGGTCTATTTGACACAAAGCTACAAAATGAGCTCAACAGACATTAGGAAAGACATCAATTTTAAAATCTCATATCCCTGTGAAATATGTTTGTATATCTTATAATAACATTTGGCTTTAATAGAGCCCGACCTATGAAGATCCGTGGTAAACTTACATATAGTAAAGCTGGCAGCCTACTATCAAACTCGAGTCTCAATAAAAATGGTTCTCAGACCAAAAGATCCTAAATTGCCTTGTAAGTTTTAAATTTAGAGATGCAAAATAAATCATTTTGCTGTATCTGTGCAAGCCAGATCCGGATACCGGGCCGATCCTCGCATTTGTTCTACGGGATACATCATGTATAAAGGTATGTTCCAACTCCCGAGACAGACTGATATACATTTCAATCCATTTTTCTAAGTTTCCTTCCTGTCCACTCTTGTCAGTCGATTTCCGCAATACAAACTTCGCAGAAGTCTTATCTTCCAAGATATATTGGTGTTTTAGCATCTCCACCATCCCTTGGCGGAACATACTTTATGCGTCAATATTCTTTCTTCCTGAGCAAAAAATTGCCGTCGGATATACCCGATTCAGAGCGAGGAGTAACTAGGACCAACTAAGTAAGACTAACCTGGGGCAACCTGGTGTAACTAGGGTAAAGGCCGTTGTATCCAATCAGACACAACCATTCGTACTCGCTCTTTGGCGGGGAACCCAAGACCAAAAAAAAATCCTTCCCCAGAAAAAGCCTTGTTGCTTAAAGAGGAAAGGATCTTCAGTGTTCAAATCACCGTTGCAACGTCACACGATAGATCTCCCACCATTGGGGCCGTAGGTAGGCTCTAGAATCTGCCAATTTTGTCTTCTTCTTTCACAGTTCAAGCTTCTCTTGACTTCAATTTTTCTTTCCTGTCTTCTTGGCCTCGCAATTTTTACGAATTCACGGCTTTGTTTTTCTTTGCTGGGAGGAGCAGGAATCGCTACAAAAATGGGGTTACTCGCCAAATTCGGGGGGAAGGAGCCTGGAACCGTTGAGCCTGGCGGGGATACAGATGCCATTGAGTCAGCGAGTGGTGAAGTTGGGAATGAGAAACCAGTAAATGCCAATATTGAGGCTGCGAACAATGGAGTCGAGAGGGTCGCTACGTCGCCTATTACGCCAGAGATGGAGAAGAGGCTTGTACGAAAGCTTGACACTAGGCTTGTGCCATTGGTGATGGGGCTTTGTACGAGAACGCCTCAATTCTGCGCCAAGAGGCAAATGCTAACCCACTTGTTTAGACCTCATTGCTTACCTCGACCGTTCTAACATCGGGCAAGTCCTGTCTCCATTTAAGTCTTTCTAATACCCATAAAAACATCACTAACAGTAACTCCTTCAGCAATGCCAAAATCGCAGGCATGTCGTCTCGTCTCTCCCTCTCAAGCAGCAGATACCAATGGCTCCTGACAATCTTCTACATCGCATATATCGTCTTCGAATGGTTCGCCTTAATGTGGAAGATTCTCCCACCACATATCTGGGCCGCAATAGTAGTTACAGGTTGGGGACTAGTAGCAACATTACAAAGCGTCACATTCAATTTCCAAGGAATGATGGCCTGTCGATTCTTCCTAGGACTCTTCGAAGCTGGGTTCGGTCCAGGAGTACCCTACCTCTTATCCTTCTTCTATCTCCGCCACGAAATCGGACTGCGTATTGGGATCTTTCTAAGTGCTGCACCCTTAGCGACTTGTTTTTCAGGTGCTTTAGCTTATGGAATTACGAGTGGAAGTGGTCATCCGGTTGCGAATTGGAGATTGTTGTTTTTGGTCGAGGGATTACCGAGTATTGCTATGGGATTTGTTGCATTCTTTCTTATGCCAGATAGTCCCGAGAAGGCGAAATTTTTGGATGAGGAGAATAAGATGGTTGCGAGAGCACGAGGAGTGAGGCAGGTTGGTGATGAGGAGGCACATCGTACGGGTAGTATTAAATGGACGGATGTAGGTGCCGCATTAATGGATTTGAAGGTAAGCCTCAGCCTTTTTCTTCTCCGGCTTTCAGAGTATGGAAACAAGAGGATGTCAAACTCACACTTCAAAACTCAAACTAACAAACCATCCCCGCCAAAACAGAACTATTTCACGGCCCTAATGTACTTCTCCTGCAATGTATCATTCAGTTCTCTCCCAGTCTTCCTCCCAACAATCCTCTCCGAAATGGGATTTTCTGCCCTAAATGCCCAAGGCCTTTCGGCACCCCCCTACTTCTTAGCCTTCCTGCTGGTAGTAAGCACAACGTACCTAGCCGACCGAATCCAACAACGAGGTCTCATAATCTTTTGCTTGAGTATGCTCGGAGCTGTCGGGTACATAATCCTTGCCTCAACATCCGCGGTAGCACCACGATATACAGGAGTATTCTTAGCCGCAGCAGGAATCTTTCCTTGTATAAGTAATATTCTACCTTGGGTTCTTAATAATCAAGGTAGTGATACGAAAAGAGGGACTGGGATTGCGATTTTGAATATTGTGGGGCAATGTGGTCCGTTATTGGGAACGAGACTGTATCCTGCGCATGAAGGACCTTATTACCGGGTTGGGATGTGGGTTTGTGCTGGGTTTATGTTGTTTAATGGGTGCTTGGCTTTGGGATTGAGGACGCTTTTAGTTTGGGAGAATAAGAGGTTGGATGCTAAGTATGGAGTTTTTGAGAAGGTGGGGAGGGTGGCGACAACTGGTGTTGTTGATGAGAAAGGACGAGAGAGCGGGACTGGGACAGCGATGTTTGGGGATGAGAATGACGGGCCTAGATTTAGGTATATTTTGTGATGGCAAGAGGTTGTTGATTGGGGGATTTAATGATGCTACAGGAACTCAAGGTAACTAGTTTAGTTGCATATGAAACGAAAAAGATTTAGCGGAACAAATTTTTTAAATTCTTTGCTGTGGTGTTAATAGTTATACTAGATGACTCTACCCTCACGCTCTACGAATCAACACTAGATCCTATAAAACAACAATAAATAAAAGCTATGTAAAACTATCGATACTTTCAAATCAAGTGATCGGCAAAAAAAAAAATCCATACTGCATTGCTGCGTCTCTGATCTTCGGAGTAATGGAGTAGTAGTGGCACTGACTCAAAACGCCAATATCTCCTCTTCTCGAGCAAGGAGGTGTTTTTAAAGTTTCCAGATAGATGGATGGTGGTTGTAGGCTGTAGCCGGGAGGAATACTTCGGGGTGAGGGAATTGGAATTTCCATTCCGGCATAAGAAAGGGCCCCTTTGATTGATTATATTTCTTGAAGAGAGAGACATCATCATGGAACCTTCAAGGGAGCCTTGCTCGCTCCTAAGCTTGCCTCCCTCTCCCCCAAAAAAACTCGTCAAGGGTACAACTGGGAGGATTAGGTAGAGGATTATCGTCCGGGAAGCTGAGACTTGCAATGTAGCTCCAGCGGGACTTGTTGCCAGCTAGGTGTTGAAGAATGTAAAGTAAGATAAACCAAGTCGATCTTCACTATGCACACGTGTCGTTGCAGACGATAAAACGAAACCAAAGTCAAACTAAAGATCAGGACTCGATAAAAGCTGTATATAATTAGGAACTTAAAGCAGTGTCTATCGCTTAGCGAAAGGTGTCAAACCTTCCACATATCTTTCTACAGTCTGTAGAACACAGAGAAGTCCTTTCCTGTTCAAAAAATTTCGGTTAATATACGTACGTGGCTGGGGAGGGGAGAACACAGTTAGGTTTTGTTGATCTCTACTAGGCTATAGTAAGTATCTGTGGTGGAGAAATATAGGAAATAACTTCCTTGGCTTTTCTCTGGGAGTTCCTTGAAACTTTTAATCATCTTCTTAACTATAACGCTAACTAGTTGATTTCTACTCGTGGAGCTCATTACTAGAAACTGCTAGAGGTTTCTTCCAGCTCTTCTCTCTAACTTTAGTGACCCCAGCTAGCCTCATACTAAGTTCATGAAATCCAGCTAACCGTTTTGCAGCTCGTATAAACGTTAGAAATACTGTTCTTAACCGAGCAAGGAAGCCCAGGTATTCTCTTAGTTTTTATGTTTCGGACCTAAGCACATCGTGCCCGATTTTTTTCTTCTCAAAATCACCTTTTTCAAATACTTTGACGGTAGAGAAGCTTCAACTCTAAAACTAGCGAGTGTTCACTAGCGATGGGATGAGGACCTAACTCATACGCCGTCTCAAAAACTTCAAGAGGCTGTCGCGTCTCTACAACGTAGCGGATAGTTCTCAGCTCAGACCAATGATACATAGTCTTCCAAACGGTTTCCCTAACCTCAGAAACCTCGGAACCTACAAACAGTTACTCAGTAGAAATTCCCTCTCAACATACATAGATAGAATCAACAACGCGCACTTCTAGTCAACAGTTGTAATCCTCCTCATCCCGATTTCAACTTCCCCTAGAAATGTCCTATCTCCTTCTGTCATCCCTACATTCCGTGCAACAAAAACATCGACCTTTTCGGGCCAGGAAATCATCATCGTAGTTGTAACTCGATGACTAACCCTTAGCACCGGCTACAACCTCCGATAACCTATCCAGGAATGACCTTCTGAGATACTCGTCATCAAAAATCAGCTAGGGTCTGGATCTTTTATTGAGTCTGCTTCACTGGTTTCCATGTTGACTGAGTCGGCGTCATGCCACGCACGATTCTTGGAATCGAGAGGGCTCTTGCGTTCGGCGCCCATTTCGTAAACGGAGCAACTTGGTGTAAGCTTGAAATCTAGATTTGTCACGGCCTTCAAGAGCCCAGTGGAATTATGAGGAATTAAGAAAGTTGTTATCTTTAATGATACGATCACGAAGGACTGAGTGATGAAATGGAAGGTATCCACTCAACGTCACTCCTGGTTCTGCAGCTGGCTCAATGTGGGCAGCTATGCTCGCCAAACGCAAGGTTTAAATTTAATGTAACACTTATTTACCAATAGTTCCGTGGCTGCCAACTGCCAAAAGTCATCCGAACAGTGCAATTTGCACCATTAAGCATTCTTACGATGGTAGATCACTGCATTTGCAGGGAGTATATTCGCTGACCTGGAGCGAGAGGGAATCGCCAACCAAAGCTTCACTGTTAGAATTGGGTTCGTGAAAGTTCCAGGAAAAATATACATTAATGACTAAACACTAATAAGTACCCGACAACGTTGTGCAATCATTATCATTAGCCAGTCATTCATCATACGTAAACCTCCATATCATGTGACAATGTGCGAAGTCCCAGCCTCACTAGGTGCATACGATGGTCCATTACCAGTAGTGACTGACGTCCCACTCGAGATCCGGCTTGCTGGCTCTTCGGGGTGGTTGTGACTGGCAAGATGATCGCCTTGGACAGTGCTCACCTCGCCGATGTTGCTTTCGGGTGCGGTGTGATGAGGTGTAACCGGAGTTGAAGGATTGCGTTCGCTAGGGACTGCATTGTTGCCAAGTCCATGGGCATTGGAGGAAACATCTTCGAGCTCAGGTTGCCATTCATGAAGGTCGTCTTCTGCATCGTTGAGAATTTGGCGGACTTGACTGATGTGTTCGAATGAGGGGCGGATATTACCGGGAATGACCGGAGTGTCGTCGAGAAGGTTGAGAATACGGCGGGCATGGCGGGCCAAGATGATTTGCTTTTCAGCGCGCTCAATCGTGGCGGCGAACTCAGCAGCGTACGCTTCCTTCAACTTCTGCCGGGTCTGGCAGTGTTGTTAGCGTAGCTATGCAGGCCCAACGATACCCTCAACTTACAATATTGGTCAACTGTGCTTCGGCCACCAAGTTCTCAGCCTCTGCTCTAACCAACTCCTGCTCCAAAATGACTAGTTTCGCGCTCTGTGGCTCCTTGGCCTTCAACTTGGAAATCTCGTCCGCAATCTTAGTCTTGTTATCCCTGCTGGGTTGCACACTCTTCTCCGTATTTCTGATCGCCTTCAAAATAGCACGACTGTCATCTAAATTGTGCGCATACAAGTCCTCTTGTTCACCGATCTCTGAAAGCAGCACACCGATCTTGTCGGATATTTCGGAAACAGCATCATCATTTGTAGCTTCTCCCCAGTCGGACAGTTGGCTTGCGATGGAAATACGCTCCTTGCCGGCAGCCTCGTAGTTAGCGATAAGGTGGTTTTCAGACTTGATCAACTTGTAGAGCTTTTTGCTCAGCTCTGGTTGCACGGTACCTCGAAGGGAGCTGAGATTGAAGCGGCGGCCAGTACCAGAGCCGGAGGAACCTTCCTTCTTGTTAGATCGTATAGAAAGAGCGCGATTCCTACAGACGCTGTCAGTTAGAGAGTTTGGGTGTCTCAAGATGCACAGCTGCTAACAAGTGCTGCATCGGCGTCTTCTTCTCCTTGTCTTTCTCTCTCTCCTTGCGAGAATTACTTCGAGAAAATGAGGGTCGCATAATGGCCAAAGAAAGCTTGGAGCTGGAAAAGAGAGCTGCGATACTTACATGATGAATGCAATGAGGTTTCATGGGTAGTAGTAGGCAGTAGCTACTATAGTAGTGGTTAGCTCCTTCTAGTCACTCCATCTGGGAGACTGCGCAGTATGGGCCAGCTTGGGAACATGTTTCTTGACGGAAGGCAGTACTGCGCACGCCTGACTTGATTGTTCAAGTGTAGCTCAAATATTGTTCTTCTTCTCGGTACATATTCGTGTGCAAAAAGAAGAGGCAATGCACGAGCGAAGCATGCTGGCGTGACGCAACCAAAAAACAATAAAAAACGAATAAAAATGAAAAAATAAAATAAAAAGGCTATAACGTACCTTGTAATGTAGAGTAAGGATATCTCGGGGTTTGGGTATCATGAAAAAGATGGAGAAGTCGAATCTTTCGCGTACAAGGGATGCTTACAGCATGGGAAAGTACGATGATGTCATGGCTGTTGGTTCATTGTTCGCCACCTTATTCGCTTTGTTTGTTCCGCCTGAGGTGCGTCCCCATGATTCCAATCCAATGGGTAACTTTGACCACTTCTCAATAGCCAGATTTGATGATATCTGCTTGATTGGTTTAGCCAAGCATCGCTGAGCAGACCCAAAGAAGATGAGCTCTAACTTTCTTTTTGCCTTATTGAGCACGCAGTAAACTAGCTCAAGATTTGGTGACGACATGCGGACTAGTCACGGTTGTCCAACTTTTAAAAGTCAAAGAGGTCTGCCCTACCTGTCCATCTCGTCTCTTGACAGAACAATCTCCTTTTGAAGCGATGAGGGGTATTGAAGCTACAGTCAATGACCGAGCCTGGGGAACTTCTTGATTCGAAATTTTCTATTCGCAGCTTCGCATTCAGGCCATCTCGATATCATGACCCAAGCGCTTTCCTAGCCTGGTGATCGCATCGGGACGCGAGACGCACAACAGACACCCAAGAGTCTCAACCAGGAATGTCTCCCGATCGTGTGAGCACATCCCTGGGAGCTCTGCAAGACAACTCTGCGCAATTTCAAGTAAACGCTGCACGATCACGCCGTCCGTAATGCGAACAAGTCTCCTCGAGTCGATCACGACGTCCTCATTTTCTTGTCCGAATAGTGTCACAACAAGCGTAGGATCTCGGAGGATTCGAATACAGAAGTCCTCGTAGAGACCAAGTTCCAAGATGCATTGTAACGCAGAGGGGAGTGAGACTGGCCTTGAGTTGAGTTGAGCAATGGCAGGAGAGAAGGCGCCACTGAGAATTTCCCGGATCAAGAGGATACCTCGCAGCTGCCTGATAATTACTGCTTTATCCGCCAAGGGCATCTCCTGGATTGAAACTCTGTCATAGAGTATGTAATGGCGGAAAATATGGTTGGAACCCACAGCAGCCAGGATACAAGGTGCTAGTATTACATATCCCCACCATATTGTACTGGTAATGAGCGATGCAATTCCAGCAATGAAACCAGCAATCCCGTAAACAGCAGCATGGCCCATGACGATCCTGGCTCTCCGCCACATCATGGCACGTACAGGGTCTCCATCAGGAAATTCCCTTGTTGCAGCAATGTGATGCCTCTGCATTCTCCTCCATATGAACAAGCACCAAGCTACGTTCGCCAATCCCCAGAAAGCCGCGGGTCCATTTCCAATATATCCAGATAGCAAATTACTCGCGCGGAAAACATTCTTGTTCTCGCCACCCAACGCAAGTAGCGTGCCGACACCCACAAGGACAGCGGCGAATCCCATTATAATATCCATGCCAAACCGATCAGCCATCTCCGTGCC
Organism: Pezicula rhizophila; assembly: GCA_022190145.1. Taxonomy (NCBI): domain Eukaryota; kingdom Fungi; phylum Ascomycota; class Leotiomycetes; order Helotiales; family Dermateaceae; genus Pezicula; species Pezicula rhizophila. The sequence continues at coordinate 36,658 of JAJONI010000139.1, forward strand.
ATTTTCTCGGAAATTTACGTCGAGTCTGACATCCTCATCCCTCCCCATCGCCTTTCTGTCGGCGCCTGCCGCCTTTCTCGTCCGCAGAAACCGGCGTTCATCCCGCAACAAAACCACATTATTCCAGGACAGCGAAGCATCTTTAAAGCCAAAGTATGACACGCCAAGAGCGAATGTGCCTCCAACTGCCATGAGGACTTGTGCGTATATCGGAGCAGGAACTTCATTCCAAATGTTTGCGGCGAAATCGCCTGCATTTGCAAATTCGAGCAGTCCAATGCCAAAGAGCATATTATTCTGGAAGGTGCGTCTTTTGCTGACGTTGTATTGATACGCAGCTGTCGGCTGCATGAAGATAAGGCATTCTGACAGCTCGCCGTTCTGCTGCACCAAAATCTGCCCCTTTATTTCCTCGTCCGTTTCTCCTAGCTCGATTGCTTCGGTATTCGCCCTCGTCACGGGTGTAGCAGGTATAATTTGAAGCGATTCGGTCGAATGTGTAGATACTGCACCTTTTTCTGATACCGTAGAGCTCTCTGGTGTTCTGGGCACAGTCTCCATGGATGGAGGGCGTTCGCAACTGGAAGTAGTCATGGTATAGAGTACCTTATCGACCATTCAAACCCTCAATTAATGGAATTCTAGCGGCTTTCGAAGGAGCCACATGGTGTAAAGTATAAGACGTCGTTCAGTGAGGAGTCACGGAGAAATGAAATGATAGGGAGATAAAAATATCACTCACTTACTTTGACACTTCAGCTGAAAAGGAAACGGAAGCGCAGTCTCACCTTCGGCGCGGCCGCACTAGTCGTAGCACGGATCACTACTCAAACTTTTGAGAGTACCAAGGCGGATCTCAGGTGCCGAACGCTCCATGCTGATGTCATGCCGAGAAACCACAAGCCTTTACATGTCCGTTTGAGCAAGTTTTCTTGCGGAATACAAGTAAGCGGCAATTGATGTTTTGTTGATTTCTGTTACAGAAGATGTGTTTTTTTTTTAAAGAGTAATTGTTTGGATACAATCGTTGATACTGAGATTAATAATAATGGAGTTTTTTCCAAAGTACCAGCGCAGAAGATAAAGTTACATACAGTACTCGTACCTGATATTTCCGCTAAGCGGACTAGTGGGAGTAAGGCTTACCGAGAGAGATAGGGTTGAACCCCTATTAGGTAGTTTAGCGAGTGGCTGCCCCTGAGGCTCTAAGCCAGTTCCTTGATAGTTAGTACCAAGAAGTCGGCTTCGGTCTTATGTACGGAGATGAAGGCAAAAAGAGTATGGAGGCTATAGGCTATTATAGGGATGACGTAATATCTTATATAGTACTACCTAATCAAATGTAAATGTTATATTAAATGCTTAGCGAAACCCACCTGTTTTTAGAGGAATTCTAGTAGTATTTGATCTCTTATATTTGTATAGTAAATACTTCTAATCTACTAATACCCTTAATTTATAATTTATACTTATTTTTTTT
>JAJONI010000140.1:0-38090 GCA_022190145.1 Pezicula rhizophila
GGGTAGAATATTTGAAATGGATATAAGATGAGACTTAAACTTGGAGAGAGAAGATGTGTTGAGCTGATGATGGAAAGGGGAAAAAAAACCACTTACCATTAGGAAAAAAGTAGAATTATATAGAACTAAAGGCAATACTTACTCGTCCACATATTTCGTAGATATCGGATTTGTAAAGAGTACTTGGATGGAGTTATGACAAACCTACACAAAAAACACACAGTGCTTACTACCTATATCCTATATCCGCAGCCAATCAAAGACTTATCAGGCTTTGCACTAGATAGTTAGTGTTCCACACAATCACCCACAGTAAAAGGCTGAGAATACCGTGAATACCTTGCTGCAACGCCATCCAAGCTTCGTCAGGAACGCCACAGTCGCCAAAATCCGGCACTTGAACTGCTGGTAGGCGGACCTAAGAATGTGGCTTGCTGCCAAGCATGATGGTGAAGCACGACCTGATGAATAATCACGTGTGTGTGTGTGAATAATACTGTGTATGACGCAATTATACCTCAGTACTTACTTAACTTACGTGCGAGCATTCTCTTTGGTCCGGGGCTAGATATTGTAAGCAGCAGCCTTACACCCGTTGTAGTTGGTAGATGGAAATCTTTGGATGCACGTTTTTCGATTACTATTCAGAGATTTCGCCTATCGCCGATTTGCTTATAATAACTGCTGCATCCAGCGAAGCATAATAATGTCATCGGGAGAAAAGCGGCACTCCCCTATCCAGAGTAGTTCTGTCCTTCCCCGCACCGTCCCTTCCAATAATTGAGATGCCCGTTCGCTCGGTTAGTGCCATACTACTGATCTGCAAATGAAACTGCCAACTTTTTCATGAACTAGGTAACTAACTAATCAACACTTGTGGTTCGAGTTTCCATGCCGCTTTACAAACGTACTAATCAGCACAAGATACTTCGTACCGTGAGCCTGGGGACTATGACATATGAAGTCGGGGTCGGATGAATTGTCTCTGAAGCTTAAATATCACAGACGCTGTGTGTGGGTGAGATTCTTCAGATTGGAAATGCAATGGTGTGAAAGCAACATACCTTGTACATACATACCTCTAAGAAACTCCACTTACACTTGATGAGAAGGGTACAACGGTCGCTTCTCATAGGTGGCGCTACCATCATAAGATCATCTGCTTTCTGAATACGAACAGCGGTATTCGCAGAGTTGCAGGGGTTACTAGCTTGTGACTGTCAACAACCTTTTCTACCTTCAATCCACGTATGAATCTTGAAGTTTATACAAGACTTGGGCCAAACAAGGACAGCAGCACCATAAAGATACGGTCCTGAAGTCAGTGAAGTAATCACCATCCTCAATCACGCACCATCTTGAAACATTCCACTGCCTTTTTTTTTTCAGAACTTGTATCGGGGCAAAAGAATGGTTAAGGCCTTGACTGATGTAACACTAGCCACTTTTGCAGTCGGGTTTAGCTGCTTGAAGTGCAATCCCCATTTTTGCCTGTAGATAGACTAGTTCTTCTTTGCCCTATTTAATTGTGCCTCGATTGTGCTACTAGCTTTGAGTTATATTGATAACAAGTAGGGCGAGTACGAGGCGCTGCTAAAGGCCGGTTCTGTGACCAATATAAATTCTCATCGCAACAAGCACTGTATATTTGATGGTCAGTACTTTTGATGTCTGAGCAGCACATGAGATATGGGGATAGCAATATTATTACTCAAAGAAACATTTTGCTTACGGTAAAGCGAAGCCATCTGAGCTGTATGGAATTGTGTACCAAAGCTTTGTCGTAATAAGGACGTTGGACAATGTGTTAGTCATTGTTGATATTCCTCGACGCTGCATGTAACTTCAGAAGAGACATTGGTACTTATCTGACCTAGCAGTCGAATGGAAAGTGCCGAGCGGAGCTGCCATGTAGAGGTGGTGTTTAGAACTCTTAAATCTAGTCCGCGGCCTCAAATACGATTTGAAGTAGTCGCAGACTAATAATGAATTCCACGTTCTCCATAAAACCCATATAGTCATCCTTGCCAAAGTCAGGGTCCGTATTGAGTGTGGAGTCAATTGTGATAGACTGCATTTTCGATAACATCAACTGTGAGAGGATCCCAAAGAAGTGATGAGTTTGTTCGTTCATACATTGTTCGATATACAACGTGTCTAGAGAGAAGTTGAATATAATCCGAGGTTTAAAGATGAATCCACCGAAGGTGGTTGGATATAACTTTATAAACAGCTTTTCGTGAACCCTAACAAACTTGTAGAGCAGCTGGGGTTTCGACGTTTGTATAGAAGTCCCGCGTATCAGTAAACTTGATTTCCATTTAACGACGCGAGGTTCCGACTGAACTCCCAAATTATTGCACGAATCTCTATTGGAAGCTGGGAAAGATGGTAAATATCTCAAGGGCTGCTGCGTTCGACATACTGGGCTCCTTCTCCGGAAGGGATGAATTCGATTTTGGACTCCTAGGCAGGACGGTTCTTCCTAACCCATATTTTTTTAGACTTGGTTGAGGTCAAATCAACAGAAGAGCTAGAATCAAGAGAAGTGCTTGAACCAGAAGAAGACATAAACGATAGAAAGATTCTTACGCTTTATTTCTCCGGAATACTTCTTATCATTTATGACGGGGTCGTAGGGTGTGGCTAAGGTGGAAAGTAGCCACTTCTGGCCACACCCGTGAGCTTTCTAGACGCGTCAGCACCAAAATCAGCGCGCCGAGCCGAAGCTGAAGATATACTGTAACCTCCTAATTACTACCTTCGTTCTGTAAGGTAAGTAGTAATAAGTAAGTGTCCACGGCGCAGCATCGCGTCGCTTCTCCAGTGACCAGTCCAGGCCAGGCCAGGCCAATCCCCTGAATATCTTCACCGGATCAGTTGGTGGTACGGCAGCTTGGTTAGGGTGGAGCGTTCCAAGTTTGGCTGCCTCCCTTTGATTGCGCGCGACCAATCAACACGGCAACAGTCTACGGGATATATTTAATCCCTGGACTCGCTAGATTCTAGTTCCATTCCTCATTAGGAAAGGGGCAGACAAGCCCATGGGTCCGGCATATTTGTCCTGCATCCAACTCGTAAAGTACAGCGAAGTCTTACGAGGGACTTACAAGTGAGGAGAAACCACGTAACAAGTCCTTTTTGCAACAGTGACTGAGTTAAGTGACCGCTGTTTAGGATATTTTCAATTGCTGAGTTGCACTAATTTGAGCACGGTATGTTCTTCCCTCCCCCCCCAAAAGTCCTCCGTTTCGTCCATGCAGAAATTGTCTGGGCTTTTAAATTGACAGCTCTCCCACCCCTGTAATCTGGAGAGAACCCGAGAGACCCCTTTTGAGTCCCGTCCAAACGTCCAAACTTTTTACAATCTATCTTTCTACATCATCACTGATCTCTCAACGCGCCTGTCAATAGATCGAAGATCACCGTTCCGAAGACATATCACCTGCGATATTGCAACAACGCAGAGACGCGACCGAGAATAGGGTTGAGGACAAATACTTGGTATGTGTGAGATCGTTTTCATGCATTGCGCAACCTCCCATTACCATCATATGCAGTGTTGCCTTTTTGAAGACATCTGTCCTACGGAGGAAACAACTTCATTATTGTTTTGGGGCGCCATCGGATCACTTGAACGGAAGCTAATTTCTCCCTCGTTGGTAGAGTCCTACCTCGTACCTTCTTCCACCACCACCTCGACCGGCCCTTCTCAATCGCACTCCATACAATGGGTAAGCAAAACCTTTCATTTCAAGGGAGCAGGAACTTGGGTGTTACTGCCAGACTGGATGCTTTGGAGACTCGGTTCAGGATAGATTCTTTGGATGTCGTTGCCTGCACGTATTACAACCGCCATCCCTTTACGCACAATCTACAGTCATAATCGTTCAGTTTGAGACGAGGCACATCCAGTACTTGCAGATACAGGCCCATACGATCAACGAGCGTTGCGAACGACTCCATTGCAGCATTTCCATGGCACCCACCATGGCAGGGTTGCTTGGGCAGTCCCGAGGAAATCGCTCAGAGGTAACTCTCAAGGCCGTCGAGCAATCATCCAAGGAATTCAAGGGAGCTGCCCCTGCAAACCTGCAGATCGACTGTGGAAATCCTAATCGACATATTGGCACCAAATCAGTCTCTGGACAATTCCGCAGCATGCTTGACGTCGAGGATCCCCCAAGCATCAGTCCTATCGCTATCTCAAAAGAGTCTATGGAAGACTGGGTCTCCGAGAAGCTCAGTCAGACATCTCGAAAACATTACACTGGCGGGAGCGATTGGGCTGACATCTTATGTTTCTATACAGCTACAAATGGCGCCCCAGCGGCACCTACTCGCGCACCAGCACCGGTTCCCAATGGACCATCCTCTCCCTTAGAGATACCACAGAGCGTGAGCTCTAGTGACCCAAAGATTGCTGCTCAACAAGCTAGTGATATGCGAAACATTGTCAGGAGAAAGTTGACGGGATATGTTGGATTCGCGAATCTGCCAAATCAATGGCACCGAAAGTCTGTCCGAAAGGGGTTCAACTTCAATGTCATGGTAGTTGGTAAGTCATAGACCATCATTTAAAACCTCTACAGCACTTACAAATCTAGGTGAATCTGGACTCGGAAAATCGACCTTGGTCAACACTCTCTTCAACACCTCCCTGTACCCCCCTCGTGAGCGCAAAGGACCCAGTCTCGACATTATCCCAAAGACTGTTTCAATCCAATCAATAAGTGCAGACATTGAGGAGAACGGTGTTCGTTTACGCTTGACTGTTGTTGATACCCCTGGATTCGGAGACTTCGTCAACAACGATGAGTCTTGGAGACCAATTGTGGACAACATTGAGCAACGTTTCGATGCCTACTTGGATGCAGAGAACAAGGTCAACCGCATGAACATCGTTGACAACCGTGTGCACGCCTGTGTTTACTTCATTCAGCCAACTGGTCACGCATTGAAGCCCTTGGATATTGAAGTCATGCGCAGACTTCATACGAAGGTCAACCTGATCCCAGTCATCGCTAAGGCAGACACCATGACTGATGAGGAGATCATGGCATTCAAGGCTAGAGTAGGTCCCTCTCTTCCTGCGCATGTAGGTAGATGGTGCTAACGTTTTGCAGATTCTTGCCGACATTAAGCACCACGATATTCAGATCTTCGAGGGTCCCCGATATGAGTTGGACGACGATGAGACCATTGCAGAGAACAATGAGATCATGTCCAAGGTTCCGTTCGCCGTTGTTGGTGCCAACTCCGAAATCACCAGCGCCGATGGTCGCAAAGTTCGTGGTCGTCGCTACCCCTGGGGTATCATCGAAGTCGATAACGAAGAGCACTGCGATTTTGTCAAGCTTCGCCAAATGCTTATTCGAACGCACATGGAGGAGCTTAAAGAGCACACCAACAATGCTTTGTACGAGAACTACAGATCCGAAAAGCTCACCGCTATGGGTGTTGCTCAAGATCCAAGTGTCTTCAAGGAGGTCAACCCTGCCGTGAAGCAAGAGGAAGAACGCACGCTGCACGAGCAGAAGCTTGCCAAGATGGAGGCCGAGATGAAGATGGTTTTCCAACAGAAGGTTGCCGAGAAGGAGAGCAAACTGAAGCAGAGCGAGGAAGAGTTATACGCACGCCATCGCGAAATGAAGGAGCAACTGGAGCGTCAACGAATGGAGTTGGAAGAGAAGAAGTCGAGAATAGAGAGTGGAAGACCAATAGAAGAGAAGGGAAAGAGGAAGGGGTTCTCTCTTCGTTAAACCTCCTAGCACCGCTGCGATACGCCTTGCAATGGTACCGACATGACAAATACTCACTTTTACCTTCAATTCTTGTCTCTTTAATCACACATCCTAATATTGGGGAGGAACGACGACGTTGGGGAGCAACTGGCATGGAAGGGCGCGACATTTTATGCTTCTGCGAGGCTTGGGTTGTCGGTGCTTCATTGCGCAGGTGGACTTTTTCGGGGGAGTTGGCTTTTTACAGGAGAAGCTTGAGTAAAAGAATGGTTCGAGAAAACCACAAAATTGTCTCATCACGACGCTTTCCTTGTGTCTATTTGCACTTCTGGCGGTAGCCTTTTCTTCAAGACCCCGATGGTACATCTGTATTTATTACGATAGCTCTCGAGATTTTATTTTTCTCTCCTTTGGCTTGGCTTGGCTGTTTCCTGTCCTGTCCTGTTTACTTTGTTATGAATGAAAAAGGGATTTAATCTCAGCCTCGTGCACATGCTTTGTTGTTGATGTGATTTATTGGTTTGAAAAGCTTCTAGCGCTCAACCATCAAAGCTTATTTTTAGCATTTAAGATTTGTCTGCCCCAGGGATCAAATCCAATTAATTGTCTTGGAAGAAGCTAGACTTTCGTTGTCGTGTGGTCGCGTAGGAAGCTGTCCAACAAATCAACTCCAGTCATAATATAACACAAGCGGATTCTTATCCACTACACTGTTTGGTTGACTGATGTTGCAAACATTCAGATCGATTTATACTTAACATGGGACTTATGCTGCAGGTACAGGACAAATTCTAAACTCTGATTTTTTACTTTGTTCGCACAGGCGCAACTCAGTCCCCCTTGCCTTAGAAGGCGCTCGGGGGTCTTGCTCTTGGCCTACCTGTATTTTAGGTTTGAGGGGAGTACTTAGGTATCTCTTTATATTTTAATATATAATTATAGGATTGCTTTCCTCATCGTGGTAGTCGTTTACACAGCGGAGATTTTAGAGAGTGTATACAGGATAGATTACTAGGGGAGTTAGAAGACGGTTTTCTATATCTAGGCTAGACAACTATACAGAACCAAGTTAAGATCCTATATAGAATACTATCTTTAAAATAATATCTGAGATAAATAAGAGTAATTATAGAATAGTGAGGTCTACTTATAAGTCCTCTCAAGACTGAGGTTTTGTGAGTAACTACATCCGTACACGTGATACCGCGGGGCTCCTAAGTTTTGTCAAGTCGCGTCCCCAGACTTCACCACATCAACATCACGGTAGAAGATTCAGGAGCGCCGTCTGCGATTATATACTTCTACGAGGCTATATAACGAGTAGGCACATCAACTACTACGCACTATAGACGTACGAAACGGGCCAGTGTGCTTCAATTACTTCTTGCCATCGTTATCTTGCGTCGGCGGCAGTCCAAGCTCTCATAGCCTCGTACGTGCAACCCTCTACATTTTGGGCGTAGAAACTCTGAGCAGATCTACAATGAGAACTATGGAATTGCACCACTAATTGTGTAACACAGTACCAGAGTCAAACTACACAAAACACTGATTCCTTGCGCATCTCACCATACCTATCATGTCTAACAACGTCGCCGACTGGGTCAAGAAGAACGATCCCAGCATGGCTCCACCACCACCGCCAGCCAAGCAGCAAGCACACGCAGTTGATCGCCGTAATGCCAAAGACTTGAAAATCATGCAGAAGAAACCGGTCGTCAACTCTGCAGGAATTTCAAGTCCCTTTTCAAGCACAACTCCAAGTCCGAAAATTCCTCAGCACTTTCCAGCCGATGCTACAAGTCGACCAGCATACCAAGCAAGACATTCGCAGAACCATATATATGAAGGTGTTCGGCATGGTGGTGTATTCTCAGAATCAGATGTCGACAGTAACTTTGATATGACACGGACTACGGATCTCGAGTTTGATCAAAATCAGGACTATAATGGACAGGGACAGGATGGAAGCTACGGAATGGAACAGCAGGTTCAGCAAGATATTCCGTATAATGGCAACACTGTTGATGCAATCTCCAAGCGTCAAAAGGCAAATCTGGAACCCGTTGAGCATAAACGCAGCCACTCGGCGTTTGGCACGGGACATCCTGCTCCATATGACAGCCGGGGAGCCTCTATGAAACGAGGAATTGATATCTCTGGCCGCTTCCATCCAAGCAGCCGACCCCACTCCGTAGATGTTCAGCCCCAGACTGGTCATAACTCGGCACCGGACCAACAAGCAAATGGAGCCACCAAGCGAGGGCGTCAGGAGGAGCATACTCAGGATTACTATGACAGTCACCCACGGCAGCCAGTAGAGGTTGAGGATATGACGTCTCAGACCAGAGCACCTGTGACCAAAACCAATCAGAAAGTTGTTGATGATGACCTGGATTTGAAGGACACAGATGACGATGATGACTTCTCTTCTGCTACTGAAAGTCCCTCTCGTCAACGTATGCGTCCAACCAAGCGAAAGTCTCAAATTGAACCCCAGATCGAAAATTCCGCTAATTCTGCTAATGGACTTGATATTGACGATGAAGTATTGAGCGGTATGACCTTCGCAGAGATTAAAGGCCAAACTATTGAGCATGGGCCTGAGGCTCAAAAATTGACTATGCCGGCGCACCTGAAGACGGCTTCAATTGCAGAGAAGATGGAAACCATTACATCTTGGGAAGAGGACAATGTTATTTTTGAGGCTCTTATGGAGATGACTATCGATGAATGGGAGGAGGCAGGAGACTGGTTCTTGGAACAGTTTGGAAGTTATGTGGAGAAGTTCAAGCAGGCGAGGAGGAATAAGAGGAAAGTCACTGCAACGTTTGAGAAAGAGCTCGAGGATCGTGAGAAGGCCTTGAGAATTAAGAGCAAAGGTCTCGATCACCTGCTCGGTGGGATGGAAAATGACGCTCAGCAGCTTCTTAGGGGAGCTTCGCCATCTAAGTCATAAATGACAGAAGCCTGATAGGCCTGAAAATCCTGAAAGCCGGGTATGTCCTGACCAAAAGTACATCGAAGCACCTCCAATACTCCTCGCATTCCACGATATTATACTTTTTTTGGCCCGATTATTCCAATGCCGAATACTCAAAATACAACCACAGTATCTATTGCTACCAGGTCCTACGGGCCATCACTATATTATGATATAGCTATATAGCTCGAATACAAATTGCGGGCAACCGAAATCATACGTCATGTGAGCAAATCGGTGTGGGAAAAGCAATGGAAGGGCTAGTTATTGTTGCTTATGGCTAGATGGATGCTGGCATAGATCTGTGAGTAGATCAGCCCAAACGAATTTCTGAGCTGTTGCTGACTAGCGTGGTTTCAGGGCAGTGTTGGTGTTAACGTGGAGGGATGGTTTCTATTAGGATTTCTTGTATTTGCAACTGCTTTAGCGTCGCATCCAGCCATTGATACCCATTTGCTTCATGAATGTCTGTAATATAGGCCCAGTTCTCGCCTAAGCTTGTCACTTTCATTAACAACCTGACTTCTTGCTTTGATGAGAGCTTGAGGGTACATAAGTAACACTCATTACAAGTTGTGGAGGAAGTTAGACAACAATGGCCTTCTTAACCCTCCTATCCTTTCCAACTACCAACCTCAGCTGCCTGCCATTTTCCTCCTTGCCCTTAAATACACCGTCCCTCAATTGTTCAGTATAGAGCTCATATGCAGGATAATAATCATCCACAAACTTAATGACCTGCTCATCCGTCATACCACTCCCCTTATCTCTCCTCAACGCAGCCTCCTGCTCCAGTCTCCACTCATACACAAACGTCGTCTCCTCAGCATCAATATGAATAAAAGCATCAAAACAATCCGTCATCACATCATACGCCTTCAACTTCTCATTCACAAACTCCAAATCCTCTTTCCTATGCGTCTGTAATGTCTTTGTCTTTTCAGAGTTCTCGAGCTTCTGTGCGAGCTGCTGGAAACTCAGAGCCCGGAAACCAACACACCAGCCTTCGAAGATTATTACTTGGACTTTGGGTTGGGATGCTGCGTTGATACTTTCCCATTTGGAAGGGGGATCGCGGTCGCCTTGGCCGTTGTATGCCGATTTATCATATGAGGGGATGGAAACAGGCGAGGAAGTTTTTAGGTTGGTGAAGAGTGACTGAGCTAGGTTCATATCGTGGGTTCCTATTAGACGCAGCATCATAAGCATAATCCTTGTCATCTCTCTCTCTCTCTCTCTCTATATATATCCTCCCAAGAATTGAATACCTAATGAATTCGCAACGTACCGGGCTCGCCTCTATGCTGAACTAAAGGATTCAGCGGATTCTCTCTTGCCAACTTCTCTTGATCCTCGTGTGTCAAATAAAGGTCATCGATACTACAAACTAACGTCTCCAACCCTTCCTTCTCCCTCAGCGTCTTAGCGAGCGTCGAGACCAACGTTGTCTTTCCAGCGCCTTGAACGCCATTGAGTCCTATGAAGAATGGTTTATTGACACTCGACGCCGAGGGAGATGCAGCGGACGAGACCGAGTTTGGGATTTGCTGGTGAGCTTGTTGGTGGATTTTAAGACGTGAGAGAATAAATGGGATACAATGGCTGGACTTATCATCGATTATTATGGGATGGCTTTGGCTAGGTTGGTCTGGATTTGCGCTGGCTGGTGGATTCGCATTGAGTTTAGACTCTGGACTCTCGTCTGCTATTGCCATTGTGCCCGATTAGTGCTATTAATCCTATGGTTCGGTGAAATCCATTGTTTCTTTTCTGCTGTAGCCGCGGACCGACGACACAACTACCTTTTATGCCACCCGAGGGGAACTATCGCTATCGCGACTCCCATCTCCTCCCCCACACGGCTAAAGAAAAGGCCGTGTCAGGTGACTGACATTGATTGATTGATTTGGCATTTGCTTGTGAAGCCTGAAGTAATGTTAGGTACCTACCTACCTTACCTTACCTACCTACCCACCTTACGTATTCAGAAAATCCGTGATGGCATACAGTAAGCTGAGGGAGAGAACAAAACAACTCGAGTCAGACGACCCTTTAAAAGAGGCTTACATCTATCTATTTTTCCACGTGAAATCATAAAAAGAATTAGGAAACAATGAAATGATATTTTTTTTTCTTTGCATGTGAATAGCAGGCAGGTGATCAAAGCGCCACACAAGCTGTTTCGGGACAAGGTCCCTCGTCTCTCCCACCCCGGACTTTTGTAGAGACTCCACAGTGATGTTTTGACCGAGGCTCCCACAGCGAATGTTGGTGGACCTAATGCCGAGTCGTGACATACAAATGCTTCCGACTCTTTCCTCCCCCCAATATACTTCTTTTTCCCTTTCTACCTTCTTGCGCATAACCCACTCTACGTCCATTGTGTTGCAATCGCTTCTTCCATTTCTCCCTCCCCTATTCCTCTCTTTGCATACACTTCTTCTCTGCGTATTAGGACATCATGTCGGAATTACGCTATGATGGACAGGTCGTCGTTGTGACGGGTGCTGGTGGTGGACTGGGTAAAGCATATGCCTTGTTCTTTGCTTCGAGGGGTGCCAGTGTTGTTGTGAATGATCTCGGAGGCTCATTCAGTGGCCAGGGCGCTTCTTCAAAGGTAGGCCAATTCTCAATAACGCTCTCTCCCTGGAGCAAACAGATTGCTAACCGACACCCCGCAGGCCGCCGACGTTGTCGTCGATGAAATCAAAGCAGCAGGCGGCAAAGCAGTAGCCAACTACAACAGTGTCGAGGATGGAGATAAAATTATCGAGACAGCTATCCAGGCGTTCGGCCGTATCGATGTCCTCCTCAATAACGCTGGTATCCTCCGCGATATTAGTTTCAAGAACATGAAGGATGAGGATTGGGATCTGATTATCAAGGTTCACGTTAAGGGTTCATATAAGTGTGCTAGAGCTGCATGGCCTTATTTCAGGAAACAGAAGTATGGCCGTGTTATCAATACCGCGTCTGCGGCCGGTTTGTTTGGATCTTTTGGACAGTGTAATTACTCGGGTATGTGTGGATACCCTTTCTGGATAATGGTATCTTCTGCTAACACTCTGTAGCTGCGAAGCTTGCTATGGTCGGTTTCACCGAGACTTTGGCAAAGGAGGGTGCGAAATACAACATCCACGCAAATGTTATTGCGCCAATTGGTATGTAGAGTCCTCTGCTCTCTGCTTGGTTCAATCACATGCTAATTTTGTAAACTAGCCGCGAGTCGGATGACACAGACCGTTATGCCCCCCGACATCCTCGAAAACCTCAAGCCAGACTGGGTCGTCCCTCTAGTTGCTGCCCTCGTACACAAAGATGCTGAAGAGACCGGCTCCATCTTCGAGGTTGGTGGTGGCCATATGGCCAAGCTCAGATGGGAGCGTTCAAGTGGTCTGCTCCTGAAGGCGGATGATACGTACACACCTGGAGCCATCTTGAAGAAATGGGACCAAGTCGGCAACTTCAAGAATGCAGAATACCCATCTGGCCCTGCTGACTTCATGGGTCTATTAGAAAAGTCTATGAAGATGGGGCCTAGTGACAAAGGAGAGACTCTTGACTTTAAGGGCAAGGTCGCTCTCGTCACTGGTGGCGGTGCTGGGTAAGTAGTACTTTTCAGGACTCATTATCAACAACTAACAAACGTATAGTATCGGTCGATGCTATTGTCTAGCGTTCGCCAAGTATGGTGCTTCAATTGTCGTCAACGATCTTATGAACCCAGATGATGTGGTTCAAGAAATTCAGAAACTTGGCGGCAAGGCTGTTGGAGTCAAGGCATCAGCTGAAGATGGAGATAAGGTTGTTCAAGCAGCGATTGATGCTTTTGGCCGTATCGACATTATTATTAACAATGCTGGTATTCTCCGAGACAAGGCATTCACGAACATGGACGATTCACAATGGGATTCAGTCATGAATGTTCATCTCCGAGGTACATACAAGGTCACAAAAGCTGCATGGCCATACTTCCTCAAGCAGAAGTATGGACGTGTCGTGAACACTACTTCTACCTCCGGTATCTACGGGAACTTTGGACAAGCTAATTATGCTGCTGCCGTAAGTTAAGAAAGCCGATTAAGCACATGACGAGAGACTAATAAAGTTGGTAGAAATGCGGTATCCTTGGTTTCTCTCGAGCTCTTGCTCGCGAGGGTCTCAAATACAACATCTACGTCAATACAATTGCACCAAATGCAGGCACAGCCATGACCCGAACTATATTGCCAGAGGAACTGGTACAGGCTTTCAAGCCAGATTACATAGCACCGTTGGTCGTCGCGCTCTGCAGCGATAAAGTACCTAATCCACCAACTGGTGGGCTCTACGAGGTCGGTAGTGGTTGGGTTGGACAAACCCGCTGGCAGCGGACAGGTGGCGTTGGCTTCCCAGTTGATGAGAAGCTTACACCTGAGACTGTTGTCAAGAATTGGTCCAAGATCATCGATTTTGACGATGGACGAGTAGACAACCCTGCAGACAGTCAAGAGGGATTAAAGAGCATCATGGCGAATATGTCTAACAAGAAGGGTGGTGCGAGCAAGGTATGAGACCTGTCCGCTAATCCTAGCCTCTCTGTACAATAGTCATGAGCTTTTGGAAATGAATACATATTAACAAATTTGTGTCACTAGTCGAGTGAACCTACTGCAGAAGTGAACCAGGAGATCTTGGATAACATCGAGAAAGCCAAGAAAGCCAAAGCTAAAGGGACAGAGTTCAAGTATGACGACAGAGATTCTATTCTTTACAACATCGGTATTGGAGCGAAGAAAACAGACCTTCCCTATGTCTTCGAAAGCCACGAAAATTTCCAAGTTCTACCAACATTTGGTGTCATTCCATTTTTCAATGCGGAAGCACCTTACAACTTTGACGACATTGTGCCTAACTTCTCACCGATGATGCTTCTCCACGGCGAACAATACCTAGAGATATTACAACATCCAATCCCAACGTCAGGCACGCTCGTCAGCTACCCCAAGTTACTGGAGGTAGTTGACAAGGGCAATGCAGCGGTCGTAAAGAACGCTACATCAACCGTTGATGCTAACACAGGAAAGCCAATCTTCTACAACGAGACAACAACTTTCATCCGTGGAAGCGGCGGTTTCGGAGGACCAAAGAAGCCAGCCGACAGAGGAGCCAGCACAGCAGCCAACAAGCCACCAGGACGAGCCCCAGATGCCGTCGTGGAAGAAAAGACAACCGAAGAACAAGCCGTTATCTACCGTCTCTCAGGCGACTACAACCCACTACACGTAGACCCCGCCTTCGCAAAAGTAGGCGGCTTCCCAGTCCCTATCCTCCATGGCCTCTGTTTCATGGGCATCGCTGGAAAAGCCGTCTATCAAACCTATGGACCCTATAAGAACATAAAAGTCCGATTCGCAGGTACCGTGTTACCGGGTCAGACACTCGTTACTGAGATGTGGAAGGATGGCGGGAAGGTCATTTTCCAGACTAAGGTTAAGGAGACGGGGAAGTTGGCTATTGCCTCTGCGGCTGTGGAGTTGTTGGGGGAGGGGAAGGGGAAGTTATAAGATTGTTGTGAGGAACTTGTGGTAGGGTGATAAAGATTTTGTATACTTAGGATAGGGAATGAAAGGGTGGCGTTCTTTCTTTCTTCCTTTCTTTCTGTTTGTTAACCTACCTAGGAGAAGTTATGAGGTTATAACTTTAGGAATGAAAAGGTTGATATTGTCTAAATTGCTTACCTTACCGATTGAAACCCACACCTGACTCACCATATTAAAGAGAAGATACCGTGATTGCCATCTATCTAGCAACTATTACTGGGCCCAGCTCAACTCATACATCACTAGTGCACTCCTACAGTAATTCATTCACGTCTCATCTTATCTTCCCACCATCTCTTGTACTCCCCACATCTCACCATCTCACCTTCACACCATCATGCCAACCAACACCAACACCAATACCGACGTCTGACCCCAAAAGGATATCTTATCACCGTTTAATTTCTTTCCCATTCGCATTATACTCCGACAAAAAACAGATAGGCTTGATCTCGCCAGATAGCCCTCCCTCTCGGTTTCTCTTCCACTGACTTGTGGTCCTAACCTAACCCAATGCTAATTCCCAATGCCAAATCTTTCCTCCACTCAGTCCATAAGACCTTACAAAGCAGTAGCTAAGGTTGCTTCTCAGCTTTACCCGGATATCATACCACTCTCATGCCAAAATCTTCCATCCATCCTATTCTCATCTTATCAAAAGTTATCAGAAATATAGCCTCCCAAAACACGCTATGCCCATGCAACCCACAAACGAAATCAAAAATAAGTCATGAGACTCTAGCCATCAAATTGAAATTTGGTGGCCTCGAGTCGGCCAAGACCGTCTCGTGGAGCAACATAACGTCGGCGGTAAGTGTTGGTAAAGTCCTGGAGCAAGCTACGAACCTTGCGAACACCATCTTGTCCGACAGCGAGCTGCTCCCGAATACTAGTGAGCAGGCGGTTGATTTCTGGCTCACTGATCGTTCCAGGCGGTAGCATCCTCACCGTTGTGTCAACCCATGCGGTAGTCTCTTGCGGCATCAGTTCGAACAATCCCAGAAGAGCTCCACTTCCGTCAGTGAAGCAATCACGTGGGAAAGTGATCATCATGCCAGCCATGATTCGCTTGACTAGCTGCTCTCCATGTGAGAGAAGAAGCTGCTTTACAATGTTCTTGATCTCAGTTGGATTTGGGCTTGATCCAGAGCTTGGGGGGTTATCTCCACCATAGCCAATGACATCTCGGGTGTAATGAAGAACCGCTGCCAGAGGCTCTTGTTGCTCCATTTGCAGAGCAGAAACAGCAGCGTTAAATATTGGCGTGAACAAGGCTGAAGGTATTAGTTTGTAGGGGAAATAGAGAAGTGCATCCATAAGGAGGCGGTAGAAATCCTCTATGACATCTGGAAGATCCTGAGGAGGCAAGTCACTCATCATCCGCAACATAGATGTTGCTTGAGCTTCGAAGAATGCATAGATGGAGTTTGTCGTATTTTCGTCAACGTGCTCTCGGTCTTCGGAAAATTCGCGCAGAATAGCGCTTGTGACCCAGAGGAAGCAACCCTGCCGTGAAGTGGTGAAGCCGCTAGCTAGCTTGTTTGCCATGTCAGGTAGCAATGGTGCCATTGCTGTTCGATACGAGATAACCATGTAGCGCCAGACACGACAAACACGTTCGCAGATTGGCGGGAAGTCGATGAAGCTGTCGAGGATGGCAGACAGAACGGGGAAGATTTCCTGGCAGTATTGGACAGCAGGATTCGCTTGACCAGGTTCAATATAGGGGTTGACGAATTGAATAAAAATCGTAATCAATTGCAAATGGTCTAAAAATTTGTCAATAACACCAAACGGTTTAATGAATTTACCATACTGACCTGCAACTTCGAGCTTCCCATCTTTATCCTGAGCCTTCTGGGCCTTTTGAACTAGTCTGTCCATTAATGGCTGACAGTACAGTTTCAAAAGGCTGTATATCTGATCCGGTTGCTGAACCGCAACGACTGTGGCAACTCCCTCTGTCATTTCCTCTTGACTAATTCCAGGCAGAGTGTCTAGAACCTTGTCATAGAAGCTTTGCAGTTGGACCACCTGTCCAGTAAGAAGATGCTTGCAATCAGTGCAAAAGAACTTCATCGCCATTGCAGCAGCCCGAATTAATTCCTTGGAGTCCGTTTCGAATGAGGATGTGATATATCTGAATTGCGGCTCCAAGAACTCGGGGTGGTTTGATGTCCATTCAGTATATCGGCCGAGAACCATAATGGCAGCAAAGCGAAGCTTTTCGTGATTAGGTATCTGAACAATCAGTGGCATTATCTGTGGCAGTATGATATCTTCATCCTTGTCAACCATTCTACCCATTGCTCGCATACTGAAGAGAGGCGCTTCTAGTTGCTGCCAGTGCGGAACAGAGGCTGCGGTTGCTTGACTGCCATAGGATGCCATCCAGAGTTTGATGCTGTCAAAAACTTTAGTGAGGCAGTCTGTAACACCCATGATTTCGCAGCAGTCCTTGAGCACATCTCCCATGTGATGGCGGAACTCGCGGAACTTTTCCTCATCCTCACGATTTCCCTCAAATAGATCTGTGCCACCGTTCTCCGGTGTCGGGAATTCGAGCTGTTTCAACATGACGTCGACGAGTTTTGAGTAGACATCTACATAGTGTACCCGAGCTTGGATATATCTTTCAAGGATCAGATAGAGTTTCATCTCATACCAGAAGTTGAAAGTTAAGGCAATAGAATCATGATCAAGATCTCTAGCAGCACACTCGAGTATCCCTTCCACCAGAGGCCTAAAGCTGGCTGGCTCTCGGGCAATGAGAACGACCCAGGCTTCTCCTGCTTCCGCAAATACACGGGTGATCCCCTTGTATACCTCTGAATCCTCTTGCTCGGCAGCTTGAGAAATCCGTGGACGCAGTGCAACAACTCGAGGAAGGAGAATCTGAATGGTTGAAAGGTATTCATCAACATCACGGGTCTCCTTGAAGATAGCGCACAAACTGTCGGTGGCCGAGTCGAAAGATGCGTCATTATCCAAGGCCTTGAATGTGATGTTTAGCAAAGGGGAGTTAACAATGTCACCAATTGGTATTTCACCCAACCAAGCCGTTATGACTCCAAAGAGTTGGGGGTTTGTTGCTGCAGAGTCTACAAAGCCCTAAGTCAACGTTGCGCAACATAGCAAATTACCGAGGAGTTCATACCTGAAGACTGGGCGTAGTTCAGTAGTAGCTGGACCACCAGACGCGCGTTATCTCCCAAAAGCTCCTGTGTTCTCTGATTGAGCTCATCTTCCTAAATCGACGGATTAGACTTTGATTCTGGTATTCTCTCGCCTACAAAACGTCGACGCAGATGTTCGGAGGGTGGTGATTTTCGGCCCACATACAGTCAAGTTGATCTTGCGTCCTTCGGTAACTTCCTCGGGAAGAATCTTTAAGAAATCCATAATGCAGGAGAGTCCATTGGTGTCGCTTCCCAGTGCTGTTACCACTGATTGAACCACGTCCTTCCATCCAATCATTTGTATAGCCAGAATCGCCAAACAAACACATAGTTGAACGCGAATCGGTTTTGGGCCAGCGGCAAAGCCTTTCAGGAGCTGGAGGACCTGATCCCGCAGAGCAGGTAGCGCGTCAGGAGGAATCTGGTGAACGTCGTATGTAATCTATAAACATCAGTCATCCACTCCAAATAAAGAGAGGTCCGCCACAGTTACCTTGCCCTTCAACGTTGTAGCAGCAAACAGTTTCACCTCTGCATCAGCATCTGACTGCAATATACTGATAGTCGCGGTCCAAGCCTCAGCCTATCATGATAGTGAGTATAAATATGACCAAAGAGCAGAGGAGGGTTGTTAGTGTTATGATGTCGCCTCCAGCACGTACCGATTTCTGGAATGTCTCCAAGAACTCGTGGGCCGCCATTTTCTGCTCCCGCTGGCCATTCTTCATGGTCGCCATGGCCGCCAGCACAGGCGCAAAGCTCTGCGTTGCGCCAGCGCCGTTCGTAGCCACGATTGCCATTTTGATGGTGGGGCAGAAGGTGAGGTGATGATGGGCTCAGAGGCCTTCGATAGTCAAGTAAACCAGTAACCCAAGCTCAGCTGTTGTCCAAAGTGATGAAGATCGTTCTGGGGCGGCAGAGAGGACCAAATGCGACGAGGCTGCAGGTTCGCGGTCTAATCAGTCGTGGGATGCTATTGTTTAAAATCACAAGAAGGTGCTCTTCACAGCAGCGGCGCCGCTTCCGGCGGGCACTCGGTGAAAGTTTATCCGGTAGTGCGGTTTTCAGCCTCATCTTTGGGGCTCATCGAATCAAGTGGAAGGGATTGATTGATTCATCACACCGTGTGGGAGTATCCATGGACATCTGATGCTGGTATTCATATGCTTCATTTCGCTATATTTCAAGACCTGAACTGGGTCAACGGCAAAATCTAAGAGATCTAATTCAAGCCAAGCTTAAACCCTCGCTCATAGGCCTCACGATCCTATTCCAATCACTCATCGCACTCATCTTCCGGCCACCAACATAATTAGTCGTTTCGTCATCCAAATCTCTCCTCTTCCAGACAGTCTCTACAACTGCCCTCGCCGCCTGGGTCGGCCCCATTGCTGCAGACACAACCTCTAATCTGTCAAACTGTTCCAAGAAGAAAATCCTCTCGTCATCATTATGAACATACAATGCTGTAACAAAAATGCTCCACAAGTGTGCTGAGCGTAACACTGACATCCTTTTGATGAGTTTGATTTGCTTCGCAACGAGCTGACGAATGAGCTGAGTAGAGGGGAGTGCTGAGTGCAAAGCTGTATAGAAATACACGTTCGTTGCACCGTGAATTAGTTCAGCGGTTTGCGTGAGTAGTAACGTTGAGCTTGACGGCGATGTTTGGCTGCGTTCCGGAACTACTTGGGTAATATTATCAAGTTCGGCTTCCAACGCAATCAGCTTTTGGAAAAAGTTTTCATCTTTTTCATAGTCTGTCTCGGCCTGTTATATGAGTTAAAGAGCGAGAAATGCCGAGGTTATTAAAAGGTGCTCGTACCATTTGTCGTGATAAGTCAGTGATTGAAGAGATCAGCTTCATGAGCTCGTGGGAACATCCTACAGTGGTATCGATCTATTGAGATTATTATATACTCATTCCAAGGAATTCCATTTACTTACCTCTAAGGGGTCATGCCATGTAATCTCCTTGAACTTCGATTTAGCACCGCAAGCGGTGCGGCCCATGACATCTCGAGTCGCGAAAAAGTTGGAAACAAAAGATGCAAGTGATGGCTCTCGCACAACTGTATCTCCTATACTAATTAAATTTTCTGCTGCAGTCAAGTGCGTTGGCCAAGAACTCTGGCAATTATCTGTGATCTGGAGCAGACATTAGCAGTTGGTAAGAAATTTCAGCCTCCATAAACCTACATCGAAAAGACACAATAAGAGCATCGATACCAATATACGATCAGTCGAATTTTTGTCCAGAGATGCAAGGTCTCTGCGTAGACAATTCAAGGTCTTCTGTTTGTGGCGCAAGGCCACTGCATAGAAATCTGTTGAGGGTGGTTGGTTGAGGCTCAAGTAAAGCGCTCCGATTGCGAGAAGGGATGACATGACAGAATTGTGAGCAACTGCCATTGGGAGGATGATTTGGTGATAGCCATTAGACGCTTCGTCAACGAGCGTTAGGCTGTGGCAGATATGGGATTGATCTGAATTCGTTTGAGCTTACGAAAAAAGATGAAACAACTCCGACAGGATTTACTCACAGTATTGAAACAACATTCCATCTGAAAACCCTAATTCAGACGATGACAGAGCATACTGAGGTCGTAGGTAGGAGCTCCGCCTCGTTATCTGATTCAGAGCCGGAAGGGGTTGAACCGGCTTGTGCTCGACATCCCGCGCATCTGTATTGAGGAAGTATCTCTCTTGCTTTCGAAGGTGTTTCCACTGAGCCTTCTGCATCAAATCGCGGGGAGGTGTCGGGTCCGCAAATCTCACTTCGGATTGTGTTCCACGGCCATGCTTAATCCCTCTGCCAATACTCTCATCCTCCCACGTCAACCGAAGGACATACTTGCAAGCCCGGCCATCGCAGACACATCGTGCACAGGAAGGCCTTTCTTCTATATACGGAACAAATTTAGCTATGTGAAGAGCAATTACTAAGGATGGTGGCCATACCTGAACAGCGAAGCCTGCGTTCTTTACAAACCACACAACCACCCCTCGAATGTTTCACGCGTCTGCCCGGATGACTAATACTAGGATGGGGAGATGTTGAGGATTCTTTGAGCATGCTTTATACATCCTCTTCTGCAGAGGATGATCTGCAAGAGATCATTGAGATAGGTAAATTCAGTCGTACGGATGGAGCCAGGGAGAGGAGAGAGAGAGGAAGGAGATTCTCCAAGTCATGGCTCATGCACAACAAAAATATCCAGAACTACAGTAACTTTTGATAAAGGCACCCACCAACCCACTTGCACTTCCCCGGATTTCCTCTCTCCACATCAACCGAGCACCACCACATTGATATTATGTACCAGAGCCTATGTCCATGGTCAAAATGGCTTCGCATCCTGTCTTATACTCGAAGCGTCGCCTAGCAAATATGTTACACCTGTACAGCCCATTCGACGCTATGCTCACTTGTTTGTATTTCGGATACTTTGGTACTGGTGACAGCTCTGCTCTCTATTTACCGATCCCAACATCCCTCAGGTCTTTGACTTCCTCTCCTGGTCTTGTTACATCCCTCTTCCATTTCTTGTCTCTCCATGCCCATTCGCTTCTCAATCCGCTCTCCTTTCCCTCAAGGGCATCAGAAATATACGAGCCTATTGTAGGCAGGAATTTAAAGGCATGCCCGCTGTCTCCTGTTGCGAGTAATACCTCTGGGTATTCCGGATGCCTGCAAATCACTGGAGGGTGTGAAAGTTAGTCTAGAGCATACTGACAAATGGAGATACCTGGCATGAAAAGCCAACAGCCACAGAGATTTCGGATTTCACATACGGAAGTGCTGATCTGCGGTGTCAGTACACCAGCAAATCCTAGCTCCCAGCAAAGGTCGCCCTGAGAATTGAGGAAGGATCGTGTCAATGAACTTCTTCATATCGGCTTCTGCTTCCTTGGGTATCCCGTCTTCAGGATGATCGCTCGCGTATCTTGGCACAGAATATCGAGAGCCGTCTGGGTTGACTCCCACCTTCCACTCATACCCTTGAGTCGCATTGCAAAGCTTAATACGCCTCGAAATAGGATCAGGTTCAAAAAAGAAACCAAGCTCATGGTTATCAACTACGGGCATACCCTTATACTCAGCTATCTCAGTCTCAGTCAGCTCGATGTGTGCAAGAGTCCAGCATTTGGACCATAATTTGCTGGAAAGCTCGGGAAGTAGTGCTGGCGATGCGGCACCAGTACTTATAATATAGTGTGAAGCTGTGTGAGTTTTCCCAGATGCAACGTTAACTCCAACCATACTCCCTTCTTTTAATTCGAAGCTTGTCATGGTGCCATCGCCGCCAGAGACAAAATTCACTCCCATTTTCTCAGCCTGTTTACATGATCAGTTCTGGTACCCTCACGGATAGAAAAGCACCAATACCTCTTCAGCCATCTTTTTTAGACCATTGTGGGCATGAGCCCAGCCTGCATGTTTATTCCACAATCCCTTCCATTTGGAAATATCCTTGGCATTCTTCAGTTGAGGAACATGACGGATAAGATCTTCAGGCGTTTCGACAAACTCAATACCATCAGTCTGGCCTTTCTTCAAAAGATTTTCGTACGACCTTTTCAGGTGTTCGCTGGCTTCCTTCTCGCCGCATGTCGTGACAATCCAGCCTCTCAAATGTCAGTCTCGCCCATTTCACGGTGGAGGTTTACTTACCCGTTTCGTGAAAAATATCCTGCCACATGGGCTCCCTCCAAGCTTGAATGGCCTCGATAGCTATATTGCAACATCGTCAGCCATGGCAGCCAATTTTTTTCTACTACAAGAATCTAGAACAAACACACCCATGCCGGCATAAAGCTCCTCATCATATTCCGTACGGATGATTTTATTCAAGTCATAGCCAGCGCTATCAAGACTAGGGTCTTTACATCAAGCGTGTCAGCAAGAAGATAGATGCTTTCGATAGTATAGACCTACAAGCATGTTTATCGATGCTTGTTATATTCGTGTAGCCTCTCTTGGCTAAATGATATGCAGTGCTGATACCAAAAGTTCCACTGCAAAAATTAGCCCCAGCTCGCCGAGCAGCAACAAACAACCACCTCGTCATTTCCAAATGCTAGTATTAAACAATGACAGAGCATACCTTCCAACAATGAGTATCGATGTATCCCGATCCATTTCAGGCATTTTCCAAATTAAATGTTTGACAGAGTATTGGCGAGCTAGAACACCTAATCGGTTTTGTGTCCTGTCCTTGAGCTACGTATGCTGTTTATATACTCGCCAAGAATACTTTGGCTCTTCCTTTGGCTCGTACGGTTTTTGAATCAGCAGGTTAAGATCAACCACTTATGAGCCTATCGCGGGTCCAACTGCACACCAGACAGGGTACGCGTTTATATCTGAAAGTCTAAAGAAGGCAGGCTTTGTTGTGATAATTATTAAATGATTTCTAGATGAGGGGATATTCATGTGCAGGTGAGTGCCTTGCCTTTCTCGCTTGCGGGTTCACCTCCCCTCGACTCCATTCCCCCATCCTTGACGCTTTTCTCAACCAATCGGTGTAGACCATCAGGGCTAAAATGTTCTCATTATTGCTTAGGGGTGCTTATCACTTACAAGCTGCCGAGTTGGTAAATTCTAAATGTCTATTATCGTGATCTACTAGAGATATAAAGATAACTTGATGTCTCTCTTGGGGTCTTGATGGTTAGTCTCCCTTGTCGCAAGTACCCAGACAATCCAGTAACCCATGATGGCAGACAAAGACCTCAGGGTCGAATCCAGCGATGGCAACAGTATTCATTCTATCGATGGCTGCAAAGTTGCTCCTCAAGTACACCTTACTACAGATGAAGCCACTGAAATTGCACTTGGAGCGATTGATGAGGAATACACCATTGAATCAGACAACTCGCCGTATCCTGAGGTTCGTGCAAACGTGCCCAATACGGACGATGTCAATCTTCCAGTCAACACAGTGAGGATGTGGTTTCTAGGAATTATCTTCACAATAGTAAGCAAATTACGCAAGGCCAAAATAAAAATAAAATATAGCTAAGCATGAAGAATAGCTTGGGTCTGGCATCAATCAATTCTTCTCGATGCGATATCCTAGCGTGACAATTACTTCCCTCGTTGCTCAATTGCTAAGTTTTCCCCTTGGGTGCTTCCTTGCCAATACCTTGCCTTTGAAGACGTTCAAAGTATTTGGACGGGACTTTGTATTGAACCCTGATACGAATTTCAATATCAAGGAACATGCAGTTATTACGATTATGTCTAACATGAGTTTCGGCGCTTCTTGGGTATGTTCTGTTTTGCATTATAAATACCAGAATACTTAGCTAATAAAGTTATACAATAGGCAACGGATATTATTCAGGCCCAGAAGGTTTTCTACAAGTTAGATACACCTGTGGGTTATCAGCTATTGTTAGCCTTGTCTATGCAACTGTTCGGTCTCGGTCTTGCTGGACTGGCATACAAGTATATTGTTGAGCCTCCTCAGATGGTAAGAAGCTTTCAATATTCTGTCTCTTGACCACTTTCGTGAATCCTCTTTCGATCATTGAGAGGTCATAGGTTGCTGAGACCAAACCCTCCGATTGTGTCTATAGCAGCCATTAGCTTTCAATTGGACATCGGGAATGCTGTTTAAGCACGCATCTTATATATCGAATTCTCTTTGAACTATCACTACTTCTCTTACTCGGTTGCCTTCGAATCCATTCTTCCACAGAACTGACAAGATTCATAGATATGGCCAGCAACATTGGCAAATGCTGCCCTGTTCGAAACATTACATACACGTGTGAACCCAGAAGCAGATGGCTGGAAGATCTCAAGATATCGATTCTTCCTCTACATCTTCTGTGGTGGATTCGTCTGGTATTGGTTCCCGGGATTCATCTTCACAGCTCTCAGTGCCTTCGCATTTATTTGCTGGGCAGCTCCAAGTCAGTATTTTTGCCCGGATATTTATGAATATCACTGACTGTTTCAGACAACATCGTTGTGAACAATCTCTTCGGAGTGTCAACAGGTCTTGGATTTATGCCTATTACATTCGACTGGAGTCAAATTGCCTACAATGGATCTCCACTCGTCGTTCCATTTTGGGCTCAAGCAAACGTCTTCGCTGGATGGACTTTTTTCTTCGCATTGTGTGCTCCAATTCTCTACTATACAAACACTTGGTATTCTTTCCATACACGAATTACAAGGATACCGCTAACGTCAATAGGTATACTGCGTACCTCCCTCTGTCTGGCTCTAACAGTTACGACAATACGGCAAATATCTACAATGTCTCTCTCATCGTCGACCAGCATGGAAACTTTCAGGCTGAGAACTACGAGGCTTACAGTACCATCTTCATGCCGGTCACGTTCGCTATGGGGTATGGAATCTCCTTTGCGGTTATGACGTGCTTGCCGATGCATGTGTATCTCTACCATTGGGAAGATATCAAAGCTGGTTTCAGAGGCACAAGCAAAAAGGATATTCACGCCCGTCTTATCGAAAACTACAAGGACGTCGCCTGGTGGTGGTATGGAGCCATGACGGTATTTCTCTCACATCCACACCTTGGCAATCAAGAAACTAATGATTTGCATAGGTCATTGTACTATCAGTAGCAATCATGGTTCAATACGTTTGGCATACTGAAATGCCCTTTTGGGGCGTTTTCATTGCCTTTGTACTAGCTGCAATCTATGTTATTCCCGTTGGAACTGTCTTCGCTGTCGCCAATTTAAACAGCAACGTGCTCACCGTACTCGGCGAAATTATCTCTGGTTACTTGATCCCTGGCAAACCAATTGTAATGCTGATCTTCAAATTCTACGCCTACACCGGTCTTTCCCAAGCCATGAACTACGCCTCCGATCAAAAGCTTGGTCTTTACATGAAGATCCCACGACGAACATTATTTATTGCTCAGTTAACTGCTTGTATTCTGGGAGGTTTAACCCAGAACAGTGTACTGATCTGGATGTTGGGACATATCAAGAGAATCTGTGAAGATAACCAACCAAACGGTTATACATGTCCTCAAGGTCGTGTCAACTTCACATCCTCCATTATTTGGGGTGCAATCGGTCCTTCTCGACTTTACAGTGTTGGAAAGCAATATTCTGGACTTCTTCACCTCTTCTGGATCGGCGCAACCCTTCCGGTCATCACTTTCTTCCTCAAGAAAAAGTTCCCAAAAAACAACTTTCTCAAATCTATCCATTGGCCACTCTTCTTTGCTGGTACCGGCAACTTACCTCCGGCCACTGGTATCAATTATACCACCGCTTTCGCAGTCAGCTTTATCTTTAACAAGATTATCAAATCTAGGTATAAGCATTGGTGGGCGAAGTATAACTATATTCTTTCGGCGGCTCTTGATTCTGGTGTTGCTGTCTCGGCTATCATAATTTTCTTCACTGTTATTTTCCCTGGTGCTTCTTTGAATTGGTGGGGAAATACTGTTAATTCGAATACGGTTGATGGCTTAGGAACACCTTACAAGGCTCTTCCTGAGAGTGGAAAGTTTGGACCAGCGACTTGGTAACTGGTACGATGTATATAAAGAATAATATGGTTTTATGTTGAAGATAATGATTGATTCATGAAGGTATATGTTGCTTCTTTGATACTAATAAAACGAGGCTTTTATAAATAGTAATACGTGTGATGAAAGAGAATTTTTTGAGTTAGTTACCTAGACCTATGGATCTACTAAGTTGAGATTTGCAGAGGAAGAACGGCCGAGCACGAAATCCATGAAAAAGATAACTTCACAGTTTCCAACCACAGTTTGCTATTTTATATTCACTATTTTATCCGAGTTATTTAAAAGGAGAAAACAACTGGAAGTGAAATATACAACATCACAACACCGGACTCTACTCATCCCAAAACGGACTAGCGCGCTAACCCTAGGTCCGCGACGGAATTTCAGCCTTGCACCTCAGCGAGCTTCAAATCTTTGAAGCCAGACGGCGCGCGAGGTCAAGATCTACACACACCACGATCCCTACACGTCCCAAACTCGTCGCATACCCAAACACACTCTCCTCAAGATCTACCAAATCGATTTTCAGCTTTCTTCCACGCTACAATGACAGGACGAGGTGGCGGAGGCGGAGGTCGCAAAGTCCTCCTCCCACCCATCAATTTCATCTTTAAGCTACTACAGTCGCATGCTACGGTGCAGATTTGGTTGTATGAGCAGCTTGCTATTCGGATTGAAGGGCAGATTCGTGTATGTTTTTTTTTGTTCTTTGGGGGTGGGGGGGTGGGGGGTATGAAGAGAGAGAGCTCTATGTAGAGTATGCTAATGTTTATGTGTTGTTATTTTAGGGATTCGACGAGTTCATGAATTTGGTTATTGATGATGCGGTTGAGGTTAAGCAGGCTACGAAGACGGAGGCTGAGAGTCGGAGATCATTGGGTGAGATTTCCTCTTTCCTTTTGTTTTTATCCAGAGAGTGGTTATGTGGAGTGGTTTATTGTGATTTGAGAGTTTGCAGTTGAGAATAATGGCTAATTTTTGGTGCGAAAAGGACAAATACTTCTGAAGGGCGATAATGTTTCTTTGATCCAGAGTCTGCACGGATAGAGGGGATATTTCAGAGTGGATTCATTTGGCGTTATGTGTGTTTGCAATTGGCATTGGGATATCACGAAGGACAAAATGTACCAATGATGGTTGAGCATCTAGGGAGAGAGTTTGTGGTGGAGGATTATTGATCCTGCTTCAAGAGGCATCGTGTTGGCTTTTTAATGGCTCCTCTATTCTGTGGCTGTATTCACAGGTCCTTCATACATCGTACCGTCTCCGACCACTAGGCCATGCAGAGGCTTATCCAGAGGTCCCACAGGAACCGATTCCGCAGAGTATGGAGGGTGTAGGACCTGCTCCTCGAGAGCTAATCCATAGAGCAATGCATCAATCTCTTGCTCTTGCCCGATTTCATTCTTTGCCTGTGAGCCACGATTGCCACGGGATTGATAACGCTCGAAGAAGAAATCATAGAACCCTTTTCCGTGACCAAGACGTTTGATGCGCATACTCTCTGAATTCATCTCAAAAGCAACACCAGGCACAAGGATTAAATCCAAACCACAACTCGAAGCCGTAGCATCCTTGAGTATATGTTCTCGCTGATCAACTGTCTCCTTTTGAATGGTTGGAATACCCCAAGCATCTGGTTTCAAAGAGTTATAATCGGCAAGACTCCTTAAATCTACCATATCCATAACAGACCTCCTGGCCACAACACCTTCCTCTTTCTTCTCTTTTGCAGAAGAGGAAGTTGAAGAAGAATCAAGCGGTTTCTCTATAACTTCTTGATAGAGATAAGGTACAAAGACTTGTTTTCCAGATGCAAGAGCATGTCGTACGATAGCATCTGTCTGCACCTCACCACTAGGCATAGACAAATAGATACCAACGCGTTTCGCTTCAAGATATGGTCGGAATCTTGTCAGCTTTTCGTAGATTTGTGTGCCTGGTGTTATTTTTTTTAACTTCTTGCAGGTACGGTAGACATTGAGGTGAGTTAATTATTGGCGCTTACTTTGGGTGTTGATGGATTCTTTGGATAGATTTGAGAGCTTCTGCTTCATTGCTCGGCGGAGTGCTTGCTTCTGAGCCTTGAGGGTGTGCATTGCATTTTTCTGCATCTCTTCTGGAGTTCGGACGATTTGCTCGTCCATCGGTTGAGTAGAGGATTGTTGTATTTCTTTCTCGGTCTTTTCGAGAAACTCTGTGTTTCCTTATTCTATGAAAAATCAAGCATCAAAGTTGTCATATTCGAAAATTCGATATCTTCTTGGTGACACATCACGTGTCGTCGTCTGAAATTAAGCTTTCTGCAGCCACAGGCTAGCGCGAACGGCTCCACTTTTCCGCTTTCATCCCTAAATGTTGGTCATGACATCGAATTTCGCAATCTCTCTCCTTTCTACTACGCACAACACAACAACCCACCATGTCGCCGTCAATACACTCGTTTCTCGTCGCCGGCGCATGCCTCTTTGCCTCAGCAAACGCGCTGAACTCAAAATTGGTTGGAACTTGGTCTACAAAGTCGGCGAAGGTCTTCACAGGACCAGTACGTTTGTGTTCTATTTTTGGAAGAGGAGGCAGAAGGACGGCGATAGTTGGCAATGTTGGATTTCTGAGGGAATGGAGAGCTGACTATTGTGTTCTAGGGTTTCTATAATCCCGTAAATGACAGTTTTATCGAGCCAGCCCTTACGGGAATATCATATTCATTCACATCTGATGGCTTCTATGAGGAAGCATACTACAGAGCCGTCTCAGATCGTACGTTCCAATAATCGAAGAAGGGCTATGAACAAGCGCTGATCAGAATGAACAATAGCAACGACACCTTCCTGCCCCCAAGCAATTATCCAATGGCAGCACGGAACAGTAGTCGAGAACTCAGACGGTTCTCTAAGTTTCACACCTATTTCTGTCGACGGCCGACAGCTTCAGTCAGATCCATGCAGCAGTAAATCTAGCACCTACACTCGTTACAACCAATCTGAGACCATGGAGAAATACACCGTCCAAACCGATCCATACACCAAACTCACGCGTCTTGATCTTTACGAATTCGATGGTACTCCTATGAACCCTATGTTCCTTGCATACAATCCTCCACAGATGTTACCTACCATTACTTTAAACCCTACGACTTCGTCAACAGCTGCTGCGTCAACAGCGAAGGTTAAGAGGAGTGATGGAGGCGAGGAGGCGTACTCGATCCCCATGAATGCCAATGCTAAGCACATTAAGAGGGAGATTCGTGCCCCTTCAAAACCAGTTGATTTACATATGATATGGTGGGGAGGTATTGCTATGATCCTATTTGGTGGTGCTGCGTACTGTCTGTAATCAAATAAGTATGAAATATGTACATTTTACGGAATTAGACGACTAGAGTTCGAGGCGTATTGAAGTGTTTTGTGGTATGTTGCTGGCGGGCCAAAAATGAAGGCGTAAATGGTGATATCTTGGGTGGTAATTCTAGGCGTTGGAAACTTATTATAGAGGCTCGTTTGTTTGCCTAGATCAATCTTTCAATATAATGTGAGTGGCTATGTAAGCACAAAGTTTATGGTGCGAATAAGCTGGCTTTCGAAGTGATGTTTTTACAGGTCAGTATAATTCACTATTAATTTCCATCTCAACTTTCCTTTCTACTGGGTTTGTTATACAAATGAACATGTTCACACCCACTCTTCAGTCTGCCTGAATCAAGGGTTTGTTGCGAATCGTATCTAGCCTTGCCATTTACTTAGCCTTACTAACTTCGTTGACTGTAGTTCTGTTGCATAACGCGCTTGCCATTCACGATCCACTAAATCTCCATCTATATTTGTATTCTTTAACTTCTTGATTTTTTTATCCTCTAAAAATTTGGGATGCGTAGCTATGTAGCTAGTTTTATTTACCCTTATAATCAACCCAGCTGAGAAATCGAACTGAAGGTACTCACTTAAATGACTCTATTGATTTATGTACCTCAGGTCCGTCTATCACCAGTTAAACTAAAACTTGTGTAGAGGGTATTCATTGCTATTTTTTGAATTTCCACCACAAAAAAAAAAAAAAGAATCTCAAATAAAACATTGATCCCAATCACCCCCTGCCCTAGCAAAACTCAAACTATCCACAAAAGCAGTAAGGGTACAGCGACCTAAATCATCACCACCACAAGTAGTAAGTGGTAAAACCCTATCATTAATTATAACACGTACTAATTCCTCGGTCTCACCTGCACAACTCATCTTCTCAAAGTAAGCACGTGCTGCGAAGGGGACGGTCCAGGCTGCTGAGTATCCGTTTGTTTGATTGGTGTTTTG
This sequence comes from Pezicula rhizophila, assembly GCA_022190145.1. Lineage (NCBI taxonomy): Eukaryota > Fungi > Ascomycota > Leotiomycetes > Helotiales > Dermateaceae > Pezicula > Pezicula rhizophila. Next base: position 30,327 of record JAJONI010000140.1, read on the forward strand.
GATAGTGGTATTTGATAGGAGGCTCGTTTGGTTATAGAGTCCCATAGCTGAGAAAATGGCTGTCATATCGCTGTCATGGGAAAAATCGGCATAGAGGGTTGTGTTTTTGGTGATGGGGAAAGTGATTGGTGAGGAGTCTAGGGTACTGTTCGTAGAGGTATGGTCATCGACTGCTGTGTTTGTGAGGCGGGCGATTAGCTCGTTCGTGAAGCCTACACCTTGGGTTGGACCTAGTGGGTTTCCGTAGCCGTAACCGTAGTATTTGCCCAGAGATTGGTAGTAGTCGTAGGATTTCCATTCTGAGGTTGTGAAGAGGGCGCAGAAGGGTGAGATTTCTCCTGTTGTTGAAGCTACGGTGTTGAAGGGACAGAGATCCATCATGTAGATCGTATCTGTCATGGTTAGGTTTGCACCTGGAAGGTTTGCGTTTAGGCGTGCTGTTATGTTGGGCGTGAAGATGGCGGCGAAGGTGGCTTGAGCAGAGTCAGAAATCGTGCTGTCAAAGCCGTCTTCGAAGGAGGTGCAGAGGTCGTGGGAGAGCGTATTGTTGGAGCCCGCATCTTCGCTGATTGTTACGATGCCGTATGGGTATGCGGAATCTGAATTTCCTGCAGCTACACGAGCGCTGTGGAAGCCTTGGGTCCAGTTCATGGCTGATTCGACGACGCGTGCCTCGCCTGAAGAACGTATAAAAGGATCGATGTTTGAGGCGAGGGACTGGTATCGGTTGAAGCACTTAATGCCTGAGTTGACCAGCTCCTGTTGGCCGAAGGTTGTGAGTTGGTCTGCTCCTAAAGTGTACTCATAGTCCTGAATGAAAGCATAGCCTTCTCCGTAAGAGGTTGCCTGTGCATGGATCTTGTCGATTGTCTCATTGTACTTGGTGGTTTTCGAAGCCGTTGGATCCCGTGCTCCATGACGAGACAGGATTTGTGCAAATGTGATATTGCACTGGGATGGCACATCGGTTGAGATGCTTGAGGGCACAGTGAAATAGGGGGAATACTGTCCCCAGTACTGCGAGATGTCATCCTGGCACTGGTAGCCATCATCGACGGTGTCACATGATGAGTTACCGTTTTGAGCGACACTTGATCCCCTGTGTCGTCGTCTGTTAGCATCCTCGATATTACAAAGCAATGTAATATTATTGCATTGGCCCTTCAAAATTAGGGATTCTTTTGATCAAGAATTAAGTCTAATTGATTGTGAAAAGGGAAAATGTTCAATGCATTGGAAAGGAAAGACGTTTAGAAAACTTACAGGAGAGTTCCCGAGACCAGCAATAGAGTCGCGACCAAGCCCATGATGATTATTATCCGACGTCTAGAGAGGCAAGTCTTCCAACCCACTCCTGAGTCTTCAGCAACCTGACCATCTCCATTCTCAAAAGGCAAAGGTTGGTATTTATGTGCTGGCCCCATCACCCATGCAAAGGGCTTCGTCATCCGTGCAAAAAACATCTTAACTGCCGATGGCCGCTGTGTGGAGTGCTGGTCTCCTCTGCTAGAGCCCATATAAAAGGTCCTTCACATCTATCACTTGCGGCCGGCCGGTCATTGTTTCGAAATGAAGAAGGGATTCCGATTATGATCGCCTTCAGGTGGAGAAGAATGCACTTGGCTAATCAGACTCTGCAATGTCACAATGCCACCTAGTGCCCTAGAAACCTATTTTGCTTGGCTTCTTCGCGAGTCATCCATGCACGTGCTCCTCATGTTTCGAGCTGAGGGGCGACTGTAAATAGAAGCCAATAAATCTTAAGATGTTTATTCCCACTCGATTTCTTGAGACCTTCGAGGCATGGCATGGCAATTGTGACTTCTACACGTTTGCACTAAAATCTTATGAGAGGGTGTTGAGTTAATCGTCGGCAATAGGTCTATCCTCTATACGTCGCGTTCGCTCCTAGTCGGAGAAAACAACACAACACTAGTATTATTGATAATGGGTACGAATTATTATTTCTTAATATATCTATTATACCTATACAAGCCTTTTATTTATTTAAACAAGTAAATATAGCAGTTCTTCAGTTCAGACTTGGAACCATTTCGCTTTCACCAACTAATTTTCGCCAAAAGAGTCCTGGAGATGTTGAACTTATGGTCCCGTGACTGCGCGACAAAAATACGCGACACTATCGTGGACCTCACTCTTCTCCGTGTATTCTCCAGAGAGAGTGTGTGTGAGAGAAAGAGACTTGAACACCTCATGTAGTATTCGCCCTAAAAGCCCACGATGGGTGGATTACAAACAGAGGCTGTTTCCGACAAGGTTGTAAGAAAGCGCAAAAGAAAAGATGTTCAGGATGCAGGACCGTCAGAATCTACCGTAGAGCCTGACCCCGAAGTCGATCAAGAAACCACCATAGGCACGACTACCATTCCTACGAAAGTTCATGATGGCGGCATGAAGCCAAGACGAACTACCAAGGGCAAAGGACCTCCCAAGTTGGCTCGAAATGCGTCCAGCTCTTCCTCTCCAGTTACGAGCAGCGTGCCGTGGCCAGCGTCCTTCCAAACCCTCGAAAAGACACATCGGGCATTAAATCTTGTCTTCACGTTCTGCAGCACAAGAAAGCATATGGCTACAACCTTTGACACAATAAAGAGTGCTGTCGAGGGACATATAAAGCGAGACCTGAAAATTGAGGACGTTGCTGCGATTGTCGCACTCCGACCTGAAGGCATCAATTTTGCTTATGTGGATGAAGAAATGCTACAAATTGATGTGCGAGGGGCCGAAAGGGACGAAATTTTCAAAGGAGGTCGAGCGAAAGACTGGCACGCTGCAGGACCTGCGCCGGATGCATCTGTTGGAGGCATCACTGGAATAGAGTGTCTCGGCTACGGTGGTGGAGAGGGCAAGGAAGTTCTGCTTTTTGAGTACATCGATGGAGACCTAAAGCGTGAGGTTCAGAATAAGAAAACTGGAGAAGCACAGAAAGCGACCAGAAAACTTAGAGACGAGGATTTAAAGATGCCCGTGTTCAGTCAGAAGCAGTTAATGGGCTTGATCGAGAAGCGGAACACAAAGTTTGGATACGCAATCAATGCGTTTCTTAATCGTTGCGAAGCTGAGAAAATAGATCCCGAGGAGACTCTCAAAAAAGAGACGGAAGATTTTATTCCTGTGCCTTCTCGTTCCAGAAGTAGCACTCCGAAACCTGATCTTAGTTTATTGCCGAAGAGCATACCCAAAGACAGGAAATCAATACCAGAGATCATCACCGAAATCAAGAAGAGTGAGTGGTACAGTGGACAAATTGTGCCTGATGGTCATCGAGTCTTCGATCCCCAAGAAGCCATCTACGGTGATTTGAATTTCCAGCTTAGCCAGGATCTTGTCAATGCATTGTATAACACGAAGGGTATAACACAGCTCTATGCTCATCAAACAGAAGCTATCAACAATCTTCACGATGGTCACCATGTCGTCGTTGCCACTTCAACAAGCTCTGGCAAGTCCTTGATTTATCAAATTCCAGTCCTACATGAATTGGAACGAGATCCTTTAAGCCGTGCGATGTATATATTCCCTACAAAAGCTTTAGCTCAGGACCAGAGAAGAAGTATGAAGGACATGATGCGTTTCATGACCGGACTTGAGGAAACAATTGTAGAGACTTTCGATGGTGACACAGCAATGGTTGATCGAAATTTAATCCGCGATGAAGGCAGGATCATCTTCACTAATCCGGATATGCTACATATCACAATTCTTCCTCGAGAATCAGAGTGGAGGACGTTCCTCCAGAACTTGAAATACGTGGTTGTTGACGAAATTCATGTGTATAATGGTCTCTTTGGAAGCCATGTGGCACTCATAATGCGTCGGCTGAGAAGAATATGCGCGGCGGTGGGAAACCGCCACATCAAGTTCATCTCTTGTTCTGCAACTGTGGCGAACCCTCGTGAGCACTTCAAGACTATCTTCGGCATCGAAGATGTGCGAATGACAGACTTTGATGGTTCACCTTCTGGTAGAAAAGAATTCCTATGCTGGAATACTCCATTTAAAGACCCCAAAGATCCTGCTAGTGGACGTGGGGATACCATAGCGGAGGCGGCAAGACTATTCTGCCAGCTGATTTTGCGAGGAGTTCGTGTTATAGCTTTTTGCAGAATTAGAACAGGCTGTGAGGCCCTTGTCGGCGCTGTGAAGCACGAGCTAGCGACCTTGGAACGTCCAGAGTGCATGGCTCGTGTCATGGGTTATCGTGGTGGTTATACTTCGCAGGACAGGCGGAGGATTGAAAGTGAAATGTTCGAGGGGAAGTTAATGGGAATTGTTGCCACGACCGCACTTGAGTTGGGTGTTGATATCGGCTCCTTGGACGCAGTCATCACCGTTGGCTTTCCTTATACAATAGCAAATCTGCGACAGCAAAGTGGACGAGCTGGTCGAAGAAACAAGGACTCTTTGTCTGTCTTGGTAGGCGCCTGTTTCCCTACAGATCAATTTTACATGCAAAATCCGGACGAGATCTTTACGAAACCGAACTGTGAACTTCAAGTGGATCTGCAAAACCTCCTTGTGCTGGAAGGTCACGTCCAGTGTGCTGCATATGAGATGCCCATTCGCCCAGACGAAGACTCTGTGTATTTCGGTAAGAATCTGGTCGAAATAGCACAGGAACGCTTGGTAAAAGACGAGCTTGGTTTCTATCACTGCAGTGAGCGGTTTCGTCCAGTACCCTCAAAATTCGTCGCTATTCGTGATACAGAAGAGGATCATTTTGCTATTGTTGACATCAGTCATGGGCGAAATATAGTATTGGAAGAATTGGAAGCTTCAAGAGCGATTTTCACGCTTTATGATGGGGGCATATTTCTTCATCAAGGTAATACCTACCTCGTAAAGCATTTTGACCCAGAACGAAAGATCGCCAAAGTCGAGTTGGTCAAGGTGGACTGGACAACACGGCAGCGCGACTTCACAGATGTTGATCCTATTGAAACAGAAGCAATTAGGAAAATTCCCAAGTCACTCTCTCGAGCCTTCTATGGAGCGATCAAGATTCAACAAGTGGTCTTTGGCTTCTTTAAAGTCGACAAGAAGGGCCGAATACTCGATGCAGTACAAGTTAACAATCCTCCTATAATAATTTTCAGCAAAGGCATGTGGCTGGATGTCCCCAAGCAAGCTCTTGAAATCCTCGTCGATAGACGCCTCAACGTTGCTGGTGCTATTCACGCTGCCGAGCACGCTATCATGAGTCTCATGCCCAACTTTGTTGTAAGTATGCCAGGAGACGTGCGAACAGAATGCAAAGATGCGCAGAAAGAATTTGCCAAGAAAGAGACATCACGAAAACGGCCTGCACGTTTAACCTTCTACGATGCCAAGGGCGGCGCTGGCGGTTCGGGTATTAGCACAAAGGCTTTCGAGTTTATTGATCTCCTCTTGAAACAAGCTGTTCGCAGAGTAGAAGGTTGTCACTGTCAAGAAGGATGTAATGAGTGTGTGACCTCTGACGTATGTCATGGTCACAACGAAGTCATGAGCAAAGCTGGCGCGGAGGTTATTCTCAAGAGCCTCCTAAATATGGAGATAGATATCGAGACTTTGCCTATGGGCCCTGAAGAATTGAGCCCAGCGGGTATTGAAACGGTTATCTTTGCTAAACCAGTGTTGCCGAGAGGCAGAGTGGTTGATATTGTCGAGATTAGGAGGGAAGGGGGCGCAGGGGTGCAGGTTGTGAGAGGAACTATGGATGAAGAGGGCCTGGAGGAAGAGGTACAGATCAAGGATGAGCCTGTAGATTGATGAATTATGATAAACTGATGTACTAATGTATGAGTAGATTATACCCTGAACACTATGTTGGGTTTGTTTTTGTTTTTTGAAAGCCATAGGCATATTCCGCCAGCGCCAAGGGCATCGGGCTAGCTATGCAGTTCAGTAACTATTATGGTGACATTTTCCCAATTAATACCTCAACTACTCAAATAACTGAAGATATTTGCGGCAAATAATTCAGGGTTTTCTGTCAGTTCAATTTTGGTCGTCAAGTTTCGCTACGGCAGTATTGTTCAGGTAGCTAGTATTGTTACTCAATACTAGCGTCGTCTAAAAAGGAGATCTCGCTTAGCTAAAAGAGAACAATTGGCTATTTCATCAACACCACAATAGCCAATTTTGACGACAATGAGAGCAACCTTGAAGTATGCCAGAAATTAGGGTATTATGTTCATGACAATAGGTAAGGATTTTCATTGGATCCCTACAAGTTCTCGAACTTCTGTCAACTTTTCTTCCTTTCCTCGTCTTTTTCACCTCATCCTAAAACCATTGATTACACAAATACGATTTCCAACAACTGTCTCCTTTCAAAGGCTCTCAAGATGTCAAAAATGTCTAAGTTTGCGAAAATCGTCGACCTCACTCAGATTGCCAATATCTCCACCGAACAAGCCTCTTGGATCAACAGCACCTCACAACCTCCTGCTGCCACTGCTGCTGGTTCCTCACTGGAGAGTCGAATCACCAGAGCTGACACCACCATCGCCGCCGAAGCACCACAACAACCACTGTCACAATTCTCCTCATCACCCTCAACACCCCAATCCTCTTACTCCTCTTCCTCCTCTCAACCAACATTCTCCAGTACTCCCTTCTCTTCACCACTAGACACAGTTCCTTCTCAAATTCAACCAAACCAAGAAGAACTTGCTGCTGCCATTGCCAACGCGGCTGCCAACTCTGCCGCCAATGCTGCTTCCCGTCGAGAGCAAATCTTGACACAACACATCCAGCAAGCTTTCCTCTGGCGTCAAGCAATTCTTCAACACTGGCACAAGAAAGAACTCAGATGGCAGGAAAATAAAGTTTACCTTCAACGACAGGAAGAGGAAAAGCTTGAACGAATGTCTTGGCTCAAGTACTATTGTCCGTGTGAGAAGTGTCACTCTTTTATGGAGGAAGTAGACCCTGAATGGGCTCTCCGCTCCACTAAAGAGTGGGCGGAGACACACTTTGTTTTGATGCTGGGGTCTAAGTTTCGGGTTGGGTGTGCTAGAGAGTATTTGGTGGGGCATTGATTGGGTTTTGGGGAGGGTGGAGGGGATGAGGGTGTTGTCATTTTGCGGGTGGTTGTTAGTTGGTGGAGGTTGGAATGAAGGGAATGGGTGGGATAGGGTGTTTTCTATGCCTTCTAGGCTTTTACTCTTTGTGCTTGTGGGTTTTCAATAGTTCGCCCATCGTAGCGAAGACATGATTCTGGCTCGAACATCTTTGAGAGCGCTACTTCTATAATATCTAAGAAGAAGACGGATTCGTCAAATATTATAACTGCGCAGTCTGGATCCTTATCGCGAAACTTATTGAATATGTCGATTATAATGTTAATCCTTGAAGATTTCCAGTTCTCACCGCGTTCGATCTCCTCTCTCCAGACTACCCACTCCTCAATCTCCTTTGCCTCAGAGAGCACGTCACCAGCTGCTAGATCTTCGTCAACGATACCTTCGGCGTTTTTGACCAAGTGCATAATCTTTTCTAACGCAGGATGGCAGGCATGCTGTATTGCAAGCGTAAGTCTCTTCCACGGAGGGAATTACTGGCCTTTGTTCCTTTTCTCTCGAGATTTGAAATGAGAGATTTTATGATTCTTGTTGCATTTATTCTCTCGGTGTTTCTGACTTATTGTGATTTTGGTTTCGATTTTAATACTAAATAAATCAGGTATAAAGGGTAGTGAGTCTTTCTATTGTTGGAGATCTGTACTTGCTTACTTACTTGCCTTACTCGAATAGAGGT
>JAJONI010000141.1:0-37997 GCA_022190145.1 Pezicula rhizophila
GATTTAATTTAGAGTAGAAAAAGTATATGCTATGAAGTTCAAGTCTTGGTGATGTTACCAGGGGAATAAATAAAAGCACCGGGGAATCTCAGGTGTTTAGAATAACAGCTTAAACTAGTAAGTTCTTACAGTATTTTAAGGAAATCGATTTGGGCTATTTCTTTTCATTTCTGCAACCTTGCTGCAGTTCTCTTTTGCTCCTTTGGGCACAAGTTTGATGAGCCTCCGGGGGTTATAGCTCCAAGCTCTACTTGGCAAGTAACAGAGATAAGGCTAGTAAATGGCTCCAGATTAGAAGCGATATCTGTGGAGACCCCGTTACCTTTTCTAGCAGAATAATGCGACTGAGGTATGCGAGATACTAAGTGAACGAATCTAAATAATTTATGTATTTTTACACACTAACTGCTTTCCATGAGGTTGACCATGGTGGATATCTATCAGACATTTCCCTGTATGTCTATTTGGAACGCCCCACTGTTGAAAGATGCGCCTACACGTTGAATGTGTTCCCATGCCCCATACCTGCAAATGCTGTTGAACATTTTGAAAGATTAAAGAAAGTTTCGTAAGATCATGATTAGAAGAGACCGTCAATCTCGCCAGTCTCAGTATCGACATCAACATTCAAATAGCCAGGAGCAGTAGGCAGACCTGGAATAGTCTGGATGTCGGCTGCTAATGCGTAGCTAGAAAATTGTTAGTGAAGACCAAATCATGTGACTCAGATAACTTACAGATATCCAGCACCGGCTGCGAGTCTGACGTCCCGAATAGGAACAGTGAAGCCGGTGGGAGCACCTTTGAGATCTGGGTCGTGCGACAGAGAATACTGGGTCTTGGCAATGCATATTGGAAGGTTGCCGAAACCTTGCTGAGTGTAGGTATCAACCTTCTTCTGTGCAAGTTCACTGAGCTCAACCTTCTCAGCTCCGTACATCTTCTTCGCAATAGCCTCGAAACGTTCTTGGGCTCCACCTTCTGTGTTGTACAGGAGCTTGAAGTCCTTCTCCTTTTCGCTAGCAGCGATTACGCCCTTGGCGAGATCAACAGCACCTTTGCCTCCCTCGGCCCAGTGGTTGGCAGGAATTGCGTCTTCTGCTCCTGCAGCGATAGCTTCCTCTCGGATAACTTGAATCTCGGCCTCAGTATCGGTCTCAAACTTGTTGATAGCAACAACGACTGGAACACCATATTGCTTGGCGTTTGAGATGTGCTTCTTAAGATTGACACAACCCTTTCGGAGAATCTCAACATTCTCTTCTCTGTAAACCTTGTCTAAGGCAGCACCTGGAGCAATTGGGGGCCCGCCACCGTGAACCTTCAATGCTCTCACCGTTGCCACAATGACAACGACGTCGGGCACAAGACCAGAAGAACGACACTTAATATTGAAGAATCGCTCTCCTCCCATTGTAAAATCGAAACCTGCTTCGGTAACGACAAAGCCCGTCTTCTCATTGTGGTTCTCATCGGCTTCGGTACCAGCGAGCTTCAGGGCAAGCTTGTCCGCAAGGACAGAGCTTGCACCAATACTGATGTTTGCAAATGGCCCTGCATGAACGAAAACTGGAGTTCCCTCTAGAGTTTGCATAAGGTTAGGCTTGATGGCATCCTTCATCAAGGCAGTGAGGGCACCACCGGCACCAATGTCGTCGCAAGTGACTGGATCACCGCTCCTTGAGGTGCCGATAACCATTCTGCCCAAGCGTTCTCTCATATCATTGAGATCATTGCTAAGAGCAAGAATAGCCATACACTCGCTTGCGACGGAGATGTCAAATCCAGTCTCACGAGTCTGCCCTTTCTCAGTTCCTGCGGTACCCACAGTGATACCTCTCAGATGACGGTCATTGACATCAAGTACACGTCTCCATGTAATTGTTGCTGGATCAATGTCTAATCTTGCAAAACGGTGGATCTCATCTTCCGTAAGCTCGTTTGGGTCTGTCTTGGTAATACCAAGCTTCTTGAGGCGACGGAACATTATGGGCTGGAACTCACGCTTGCCTTTCTTGGAAGGAACAAGACGTTTATAAAGAGGTCCATCCTTCTGTGTGTTTTCATGAAACATTCTGGTCTCAATGGCAGCAGCGAGAAGATTGTTCGCAGCAGTTATGGCATGAATATCGCCAGTCAAATGGAGGTTGAACTCATCCATAGGAATGACTTGACTATAACCACCTCCGGCAGCACCTCCCTTGATTCCGAAGGTAGGGCCCTGGCTAGGCTGGCGAACATTGGCAAAAGCAATGCGGTTCAGATGAGCGGCAATAGCTTGTGTAAGACCCATCGTAGTAGTAGACTTTCCTTCGCCGAGAGGAGTAGGTGTGATGCCAGTGACAACAACATAACGTCCGTTGCGACGGTGCTCGAGACGTTTTAGAAGGCTAAGGTCCACTTTGGCTTTGTACGCACCATAAGGCTCCAGTTCGTGTCCGTAAATACCAATCTCTTTGGCAACACGGGTAATTTGTTTGGGGTGTTGTGCTCTTGAGATGGCGATATCCGAGGGTACAGGATCCTGGATCTTGATGGGAAGAGGCTTGATAGACCTAGCCCTTTGACGATCAAAATAGGTAGTTGCCGAATCCACAACGTTTTGTAAAAGCATAGCAATTGTCATGGGACCAACTCCACCTGGAACAGGTGTGATCATTGACGCGACTTCCTGTGCCGACTCGAAGTCTACATCACCCACAAGTCTTTGACCAGACTTCTTAGATTCATCAGGGATGAAGTTGGTTCCGACGTCAATTACCACGGCTCCAGGCTTCAACCACTCTCCCTTAACAAAGTTAGCCTTGCCAATTGCAGCAACTACCACATCTGCTCGCTTGATATATTCTGGAAGATCTTTCGTCTGCGAATGGCACACCGTGACGGTGGCATCGGCATTTTTCAAGAGATAGCTTGCAGGGCTGCCTACAATATCGCTACGCCCGAGTACAACTGCGTTCTTGCCCTTGAGGTCCACACCACTCTCTTGGAGCAAGACCATGACACCTTTCGGCGTGCATGGTGTGAAGGGTGGCCTGCCTCCTCGCTTTGCAAGCTCCCCAATGTTATTGGCACCAAATCCGTCCACATCCTTCTCATCCGAAACTGCTGAGGTCACTTCGTACTCGGAGATGTGCTTTGGGACTGGCAGTTGAACAAGAATACCGTGTACTTCGGGATCGTTGTTGAGGCGTTCAATCGTATCAACAACTTCAGCTTCCGTCGTGGAATCCGGGAAATGAATTAGTTCACAGCTAATATTCGCCTAGTCTGCAATTAGGACTGGATGCCACAGACATGCTTAAGAATGCGGTGACTAACCTCCTCAGCAGCCTTTAACTTCATGCGAACATATGTTGCTAGCAGCCAATTCAGTTACGTCCCAATACTAATGTTGGAGTGAGTCACATACTCGAGTCAGATCTGTCGCCAACTATTAGGAGTCAGTAAGGTTGACGTAAAGAAGACTCTTGTTCTAACTTGCATACCCTGAATAATCTTCAGCGACGGTTTGTATCTGGGATTAAGCTTCTGAGTAGCCTCAATCTGTGAGTGAAGCCTCTCACGAATGCTCTTCGCGATGGCAGTGCCATCAATCTTGGTTGCCGTCATCCTGGGAGAAGTACTGGCGAAATCTCTGCTATGTTGGGTGTGTAGAGAGGAGGAGGGTGTACCGATGGTGGGGTGTTTGATCGAAGAAAAAGCTAGACCCCGCGATGATTCAGTTTTCTGCCTGAATGCGCGGGAGGTTGAGGCTGCGCAACAACGGAAAGATCTCAAGGAGAGCAGGTTGTGTGAGTGCTGCTGGGGGAGACCTAATCTGCTTCCTGGGCGGCCCAATGATACGGATTGGCTTACCAGACCAATTCCTGAGCGCCGCATGTAGTAGTAGTCTGCTGTTGCACAGCAGCTCCTCGACACCGCTGTTCGCCTACGAGCAATCATCCCTATGTCGGCAGGGATCTTGACAATGGGGAACTCTACTGCTAGACTAGGAAGGTGAATCCCTAGAGAAGAAAACAGGATGATTATTATTGAACGAGTTGAATCGCCACTACTGAGCTTCTGTATGATATGACAATAACTACTTAGGTACAAGTACAACAACTCATACGAAATGACACAGTCGCAATTGAAAAAGAGCCCCTCTAAAAAAAAAATTATTAATAATAGTAATAATATGACTCAAACCCATGACGCGCCGACATTCGTGATTCTGACCCAATTTTTTTTCTTCCTTTTCGCAATGATTTCTTCCAGGGCTTACAGGGCTCACAGGGCTCACAAGGGCTCAAGCCTCCGCGATCGCTGCCCGTCCGACTCCACGGCGTTTTGGCGAGTTTCTTTTGGTGGGGTAAAATGAGTCACTGTTATTGGTTCAGTAAAAACCATCGCACTTTGGACTCGAATTTCAAGAGAGCCGCATATATCAAAGAAGAAGCACGACGTCTGCCACCCCACAACCTCTCACGGATCACGAATCAAGTCGTCAACATGAGACCTACATTATTGCAAGGACATGTAGGTTTTCCCCCCAATGCCAGAGAGAAGAGAAGAGGCCCCGGCTAACAGGTTGCTTCAGGAGCGGGCTCTCACCCAGATTAGGTGCGCACAAACCAGACCCTCAAGGACAGTGGCGCATAGTTTTCGTACTGACTTCCTTGTAGATACAATAGAGATGGAGACATAATTTTCTCGACTGCTAAGGATCAACATATCTGCGCGTGGTACTCACACAACGGCGAGCGACTAGGAACCTACCATGGCCATCAGGGAGCTATCTGGACTGTGGACGTTGATCCAACAAGCACATTGATTGCGAGTGGTGCAGCAGACAACACGGTTAGGCTTTGGGATGTTCAGTCGGGAAAGTGTTTAAAGACCTGGGATTTCGATACGGCCGTCAAGAGAGTTGAATTCAACGAGGATGGTTCGCAACTACTTGCTGTTACGGAAATGCGTATGGGTTTCTTGGGCACGATCGTTGTTCTGGATATCAAGTTGGATATAGACGCAGAGCAGTCAAACGAGAGGGCTATGACCATCACTTGCGAGGATAGCAAAGCTACCGTTGCTGGATGGAGCTTTCTATCAAAATACATCATTGCTGGCCACGCTGATGGAAGTGTATCTCAATACGACGCAAAGGTATGGCAAGATAATTTATGTTTGTAGACTATGCTAATTTTACTACTAGACTGGAGAGCAGCTCGACAATACACAAGTTCACGACGATGAACAACCCATAACTGATTTGCAGTGGTCATCAGACCGGACGTATTTTATTACTGCTTCAAAAGACAAGACTGCAAAGGTAATATGGGAAATCGAGACTCGCCTAAAGTATGCGACTAACCTTTTACTTAGCTTATCAACGCACGCGATCTTGAAGTTATGAAGACCTATGTAGCCGATACTCCTCTCAACACCGCATCCATCACACCAAAGAAAGATTTCGTTATTCTCGGAGGTGGACAAGCAGCCATGGACGTCACAACAACCTCAACCCGGCAAGGAAAGTTCGAGGCTCGCTTTTATCACAAGATCTTTGAGGAGGAGATTGGCCGTGTCCGTGGCCATTTCGGACCACTGAACACAGTCGCAGCGGATCCAACTGGAAAGGGCTACGCAAGTGGAGGAGAGGATGGTTATGTTCGAGTACATCAGTTCGATAAGGGTTACTTCGATTTCAACTACGAAGTGGAGAGACAGGCTAGACAGTGAGATTAGGGAATTGCTCTTTGTGAAGGCTGCATTGGGGGCGTTGCGGATTTGAGGGCCTCAAAATACTTGTAGAATTGGTAGAGAACTGGGTATTACAATGAGGAAAACATGTTGCACACTTCTTCTTGCTTGCTATTTCTGGTTCTTTCAAGCGTGCAAAGAAGTCTTATCAAGAACAAACGAACTACACTAGATGAGAAAAGTTCGGGTAGCTTTCGATTAAAAATCGAGAAATTCCCTAATTTCCTGGTAGGGCGAAAGGGGTGATTGTGCATACACAGGATGCAAGCGGGGTTGGATATTCGCTTACAGTAAAGCTCCTTACTCAACTACTCACTTACCACTGAATATGTCTCCCACCATCTGTTCTGCAAAGGTAATGACAAGCCAGGAGTATTCGGTAGTTTTGTGTTTTTAGATATCATAAAAAATCCACCACCAAGCGTTAGTTGAACATGGATAATGATGCTCGACATACCCATGATTTGTAAGACGTACCCCGCTCCCCGTCATAGATAAAAACAAAAACATATATGTCTACTCTACCTACTCTTCACACACAATCATACCCAACCCCCCAATTGCCAGTACCAGTACCAGTGACAATTAACTGTAAACATGAGTCAGCAAATGCGTGCAGTGGGTAAGCTAGCACCTCCTTCTAATATCTCATCATGATAACGTCAATAAACACCAACTAAAACCCCACCACAGACATAAAAAATGGCACCGGAAACGCGGATGCGCTTTATATAACAGAAGTTCCCAAACCTACCCCCTCAAGATGTGAAGTGGTAGTAAAAATCAAAGCCTTCGGGCTCAACCGCATGGATCTCCTACAACGAGAAGGTCACTATCCACTCCCTCCACAAGCCAGCAAGATCCTAGGTGTAGAATTCAGCGGCACGATCGAGAGTCTAGGAACTGAAGTAAAAGAAGGGTTCAAAGAAGGAGATGAGGTTTTTGGTTTAGCATATGGGGGTGCTTATGCTGAATATATTGCTGTGGATGCGCGTATGCTTTTGCACAAGCCAGAACATTTGAGTTGGGAGGAAGCAGCTGGCGTTCCTGAGACTTGGATTACGGCTACGCAGGCTTTACATCTTATTGGGGAGATGGCTCCTGGTAAGAGTGTTCTTTGGCATGCAGGTGCTTCATCTGTCTCGATCTCGGGCATTCAATTGTCTAAAGCTGCAGGCGCTTCTGCTGTATATGTTACGGTTGGATCACAGGAGAAGATTGATTTTTGTGTGAAGGAGTTAGGGGCTACAGCGGGTTTCAACTATAAGATTCAGGACTGGGCTAAGGAGATTCTTAACGCGACTGATGGGAAGGGTGTTGATATAGTGATTGATTTCATCGGACAGAACTACTTCCAAGGGAATCTAGATGTTGCCGCACGAGATGCTCGGATTGTCACTCTAGGAGCTATGAGTGGCACAAAGCTGAAAGAGGCAGTCGACATTGGTGCTTTCATCAGAAAGAGGTTGAGGCTAGAGGGAAGCAGTTTGAGAAGCCGCGACACTGATTATCAGGGTCGTTTGCGAGATAAATTGGAGGAATACCTTCCTAAGTTTGAGGATCACACACTCAAGGTTTATATCGAAAAGGTCTTCCCTTGGGAAGACATTGTGGAGGCACATAAATTTATGGAGAAGGATGTTAGTAAGGGAAAGATTATTTGTACGATTTCGTGAAGCGGGTACTTTTATGGTAGCGTGAGGGGATGTATATGTTTGAATCATGGTCAAGGCTTTAATCCAAAGGGCATCGCAAATTGTCTTCATGAAAAACCATTTAAGATGCAAAAGAATCAAACCTGGTACATATCAGGCTGAGGGCACCTGCATGTTGACCTACTTATGTTAAAGCTATCTTGATTTTATGGCACCGTTACTATGGGACCAAGAGGGAATGAGATAGACTCAAACCATTTCGTTGTAACATCAATATTGATTAAATGTCTAAGAAATTCATTGGCCAAATCAAAGTAAACCAGCAGTACTTCGGAGTTGGAACAGGATCACCCTCAACTGGTAAAATAGCCACCGGCATCTATATACCTTAGTCGGTTACTACTTTAGCTGGAGCTTAGAGTCCAGTCCAAGGAAGGTGTAGTGACTCGAGTGCTGCTTAGTGAAGCGATCATGTAATTTACATTTATTTTAACCCATGTCATAAAACTGGCCGGAGCCAAATTGAGGGAGCGAATCCAATGATTAGCCAAGCCCATGTATGCAATTTGACTCCCTTTTCATGCTTTCCCCTCCCCAAACGCCTTGACCTTCATTGCTCATTTACACATCCAAACATCTAATAAGACAGTCCGCTGAATGAATAACAATACTATTTTACAATTATACAGTGACCATTATCTTGCACGATGAGAGCGATGACGACCATCTTTCCCCCTCTTGCTCTTGTTTTTATCTGGTGGAGGCTGGAATGGAACATCCTTGAGCTGTTCGGTCATGAACCTCAGCATGTAATCATCAGTTGACCTGATTGGCTTGCCCCAAGCATTCAGTTCATCTTCGTCCTCTACATCAACGACATCAATTGGCGCAGGAGATCCACCAGCAACGGGTGTTGCCAAACTATCTCCAGGAGTTGTTATACCAGCTGGAGTGGCAGAAGCATTGACATCCTTTTCATCAAAATCTGCAGCATCTGTCTGCACTATTTCTCTTTCAGCAATCTTTGCAGCAGCAACATCTTCTCTATCTTCGGCCTGGGCGAGTACCCGTTGCACGTTGTTGCTGTTGTCTGGGCCACCGAGGACGCGATCCATGGCCGCATTTGCTGCCGCATCACCATCATCCAGGGCCGACTCTTCTCCAATAACATCGCGAACTGAGATCTTGTTGAAATAATCAGTGGTGAATTCTCCTTCCTGTATAACGACATCATCCAACATGCGTTTTTGATTTGCCTTTCGCAAGATATTGGCTTCAATTGTATGCTCAGAGACGAGTCGATAAATATGTACATCGCGTGTCTGTCCAATGCGATGGGCACGGTCTGTGCATTGTTTGTCCATTGCTGGATTCCAATCGAGGTCGTAGAAGATAACAGTGTCAGCTCCTGTCAGGTTGATACCTAAACCACCAGATCGACTGGAGAGGATGAAAGCAAGGATCCTTTTATCATTATTGAAGCGGTCAGTAAGGATTTGTCGTTGTTCGATCTTGGTTGCACCATCAAGGCGGAGATACTTGTGACCGTGAATGTTGAGAAATTGTTCAAGAATATCTAGTACTTTCGTCATCTGTGTGAATATCAGGGCACGATGCCCGCCCGCTTGAAGCTTTCGAAGCAGCCTATCCAGAGTCTGAAGCTTACCGCAGTCATATTGCAGTAATCGTTTATCTGGGAACTGTATTGAGAGTCTCATACGAGCTTCGTGGAACGGATCCCGGTCGGACTTTGTAACATTTGTCTGGAATCTGTTGACTCCTTGGGGTGTGAGAAGTAGAGGTGTTATATCCTTAGCAATAACAGGAGGTGTTACACATGCAAACTTCTGAATAGTAGTATTTAAGGCCTCTGATCTTTCTGAAAGAGTTGGCACCATAGACCTGAGAATAGGAGAAGAGTCCTCTAGCCATTGCATCATTCGGTCTCTCCGACTGGGTCTTGGACGTAGAGGTCGTTCATTGATACCAAGAGAGAGTAGTTCAACAAGCTGCTTTCCGTAAATTGGCTTCTGTTGCCTTCGAAGCGCGTTGAGATACACGCAGTGCTGGAGCTCTTCAAACCGGCCCCACCTGGAAGCACTTTCCAAGTACGTCAAGTTACTTTTTACAGTTGCTGGGTCGAAGTTAGTAAGGGCATACTGTGCCCGTAAGCGCTGTGCTTCTCGCATGTTTATCAGTAGGCGGTGGGAACTAAGCACGCAGCTCGGAGCAGCAACCGCTCCAGAAAGGTCTTCATGTTCTGTCGGAACTAGATTCAAGAAATCCAGGCTAACAGTTGTCATGGGGTCTTGCTTAAGTAGACGTCTTCGAACTAGCAGATCTTTTATTTCGAAGTCCGCAATAGCTGACTTCTCCATAGGGAATGAAGTCATAATGGGGCGATCTAAGAAGAGATCTGGATGGTTACAGACCTTTCTTAACTGCATTAAGCAGTTGACGATAGATAAATAGTTACCCCCAGCAAGTGTATCTCTGGTGTCCTCTCGATTGAGAAAGCTGTCATACAACTCGCGCTGTCTCTTAGACAAACGGCAGAACTCCACGTGCTCATATTTTGCAGGCATTTGCTTCTCAACGTCTGCTTTAAGACGCCTCAAAAGATATGGTCGCAGAACTTTGTGAAGTTTGCTAATTATTGCCTTGGCCTCATCATCCATATGCTCGCGTCCATGTTCCAAGATCTGCTCGGATGGCTTCTTGAACCAGCCCTCAAATTCTTTAAGGTTAGCAAACCCTGCAATTCCGTTTGACGCGTCTTCAGATGGCATCAAGAAATAAAGTAATGACCAAAGCTCCGTCAAGTTGTTCTGAAGAGGTGTACCAGTCAAGAGAAGGCGCGCTCGAGTTTTGAATGTCAGCATGGTCTGCCATCTCTGAGACTGGAAGTTCTTGATATTGTGGGCTTCGTCAAGAATCATATAATGCCAATCTCGGCGTCTGAAAACCTGCGCGTCTTGAAGGACAAGTTGGTAAGACGTTATAACGACATTAAAAGAGTCTTCGTTAAGCCACCCTTTGCGTTTTCTATTCCGTTCGTCTTGTGAGCCGTAATATGTCAGAATCTTGAAACCTGGCAAGAACTTTTTGAATTCCATTTCCCAATTTAGCATAACACTAGTTGGCACAATAACCAAATGAGGGCCCCAGACATGATGCTCGCAAGCAAGGTGCGCTAGTAGAGCGATGGTTTGAATGGTCTTACCGAGACCCATCTCGTCCGCGAGAATTCCATTTGTATTATTCTCGTAAAGTCCTGCAAGCCAATCAAGACCAAAATGCTGGTATTCTCTGAGAGTACCTCGAAGAAGGAAAGGCACAGGCGTCTTTAGTTGGTTAGCCGGTTGTGGCGTAACACTGGAGGTGGCTTGACGGCTGTGCTGCTGAAGATCCACTGAAGAGGCGGAATCAGCCTCTGAAGGTCTCGTCTCAGTGGTCCTGGGAGTCGGTTGGCTACTTCGATCAGGGCTCGCAGCCGTGACTTCAACAATTCGGTCGTGCGAATCTGTTGTTTGGATCTTGATATCTGTACGATCTTCGATTAGAGCGTCTTCAATGACAGCGTCTTTATTGATCGCGTCTTCTATTCCAGTGCGGTCCATTGCAGTGTCTTCGCTTGTGGATGATGTCTGCGCTACATCTGGCAAAACAGAGTCTTCATCTTTCTTGCCCAAATCCCCGTCTTCCACAGGTGTGGCATCCAAGTCTGGCAGGTCATTTTTCATTGCTTTGAGATCGGAGGGATCAAGGAACCCAAGAAGACTCGTTACTGCAAGGTCATCATCTTGGTCACTTTCTTCGTCATCCTCATCACTATCACGATCCTCATCACTATCTCCCATATCATCATCCATATCGATCGAGACATCACTGTCTTCATCCTCTATAGCACCAACTTCGCTATTCTGTTCTGCATCCGAGGGCCCACCCTCGTCCTGAGAGCCATTGCCGGTTGCAGACAATGTATGAATGTCGGGTAGCGAGGCATACTTTTCGCGTAACTGTTCTAGCGAAAGATGTTCATCCTCAGCGGCATCGGGCCGTGGTTGCTCATCATCTGCTTCTGACTCGGCCGAGGACATGTTGCTCTCCCCATCCCCATCTTCAGAAATGTCAAGGGACATCGCGCCATCCGATATTTCTGAGTCTGAGACATCATTATCTTCTTCGTCAGTGGGAATCTCAGAATCTCTCCGGGTTCTTCTCGCCTCAAGCTTCTGAGTTGACGCATCCACAACCTCGTTGAGAGCCTCACGCACTCGGGCCTGCTCTCTTTTTGACCATTCAGCTGCACGTTGTCGATCTACTTCAAGTCTTACATTCTCCCAAGTAGCCTGGAAAACTTTCATCATGCTTTTATAGCGACCTTGATTGGCCTTTGCTTCCTCAGCTTCTAATTGTTCTGAGGTTTTTGGTTGTCTTCGTATCCATTCGTCCCTGCATGCCTCAGCAAGTCTTTTAGCCGCAGCCCGATGTTTATTATGTTCTATCTGCATCAATCTCCTAAACTCGCGGACTGCCCTATTCATGTGATCTTGATGTGAATACTGAGGAGGGGGTTGCTCCTGCTTCTCAGGCTTGTACACGGAGCAAAGTCCGGGAGCTAATAATCCGCCAGGCTCAGTAGCACGCTCTACACGGAGTAGTAGTTGAGCATCCCTCATTGCAGTCTCGGTTGTAAGGTTCGGTCCATCTTCTGGGGTCAGGAGCCCACCCAGCTCAACTGGTACATCTGCCTTAGATGCAAGGAATTCCTCCAGTGTTGCGCACTGCTTAGGCCTCGGAAGCACAAGGCCAGGATGTAGACAAGGAAGTTTTGGGGGTCTGATTTTGAGCTTGATTTTTGGCATTTTGGAATTGGGGCTTGGCCCAGAAACAGTATCAACCTTAGGCAATGTTGGTCGGGATTGCTCATCCACCACTGCTTCACTAGCTCTTCGTTGAGGTCGATCTCTCGTACCGTGAACTTGCGCTGATGCAGGCTGCGAATCTATTGTAGGAACCTTCTTCTTGTGCGAGCGTTTAGGTGTAGCAGTCTTCTCACTAGGCATTGACTTCCGATGATGGGATCGCTTAGGAGACATTGTAGCTTTGGCTGATGTATTGGAAGGTTGTTGACTAGAAGGCTGGTCCACAGACACAGGCAGCTTGACTCCATTGTTTGACATACTGACAGCGTCTCGTATCTGAAGCGGGGACTTATTTCCATTTCCTTCGCTATGTTTGCTTTTGGCAGAGGGTGTCTTTTGTAAAGCACCTCTTGTCTGGCGCACGTCTGTCTGAGGCTGTGGGTTGGGAGGAATGCGATTTGTTCGGCCTGACTTTCTGACCCCATTTTGTGTGAATGAGGATGGTCCATCTGCTAACGCCTTCTTCCATGGTGGTGATTCAGGTTTCGTACGCGCCTTCGATGTGGCCTCGCTGACTCGGCGCCTCTTGCTGGGACGCTCGTTGTCTTCTCCGTCGGATTTGTGGCCATTTCTAGCAGGTGTTTGTGGTATTCTATCGCCTTCGGGAGGAATATCTAGTCGTAGAATATCTCAGCGATTTCAACTTTCCGAACAAATGTTGTTGTTCTCTTACCATAGATGGATTGCTCTGGAGCATCTGACGCGGTCTGTGTCATTCTTGGTGATAAATTCCTAAGCCCTACCGGAATACGGACGAACGTTGCATCTGAGGGATCGATTCGAACTTCGAAAGATGCGCAATCTTACGAATACCCTTATTCTGAAGTTTGCGCATGACCAGGGGTCTGTGGCGTCCGTTATCTTCGAAAATGTCGAGAATGTCGAGATTTGATGTTGATCTGGTGGTGGATGCACATTTTCCATTCCGGCGCTCTGGCGACCAATTTGGTGGACTATTCGGACAAACTTTAAAGCGGATCGATCTCTCCGCTTGACAACCTCATCTGGCCAATCTAGGAAGACTATCTTGACGACCCATTGATTCCTCGCAAACATTTGCCACTGTAAGCTGTCTCATCTCATTTGCACGAGCTCAATTGAAGACTGATGTATTTGGCAGATGTTGTCGCGACGAATTGCGGCAGCGCGGCCTCTGAGAGCTGTAGCTCCCCTTGTACGACGAATAGCAATCACACAGCAACGACATGCCTCAGCTCCTGCTGCGGAGGGACCTGATTACCCTAAATTGGTAAGTTACCTACATGCAGCATACGTTGTAGGTCAAGCTTGATTCTAGAGCTAATTGCTAACGTATTCTACAGACCGACCTTGAGGATCCCAACATGGTGATTGCCTGTCCCTTGAGCTTGCCAATCCGTACACGCTGACTTATTTCAAGAATGGAGGATACATTAACCCACCTAATGTCAAGCGTCAATTCCGCGACCCTCATGGGGACTGGTGGGACAAGCAAGAGCGACGTAACTACGGAGAGCCGGTTCACGAGGATAACGATATATTAGGCATGTTTTCACCGGAAGAATACACACATGTATCACCGGCGAAGGGCGCGTTGCAAATTGGTGCTTTTGTTGTGGTTGTGCTTGGTCTTTGCGGTGTTGTCGCTTCACTTTACCCAGACAAACAATCTGCACCAAAGGAGTATGAAGGCGGACTTGAGAAAGAATTGGGAGGTCCAAAGGCTGTCCGAGTGAGTTGTCTTCCCGAAAGGTAGTGCATAAATATATATTGACAAGAATTAGGCCAGAGCACCTGGAGATCCGATTGAGTAGGGCATGACCAGTAAACTTGTACATATGAATTTAAGCAGTCAGCATGGAACAACCCTTAGACAGTAAACCGAGGATGATCAGTGACTTGTTATTGAAGAACTGTTGTTTAAATTGAGGACTAAGTGTAGGTCCTTCAGCGACAAAGCAGGGATGATAGAAATGCTGGCAAGCAAATACAAACACCAAAATCATTTCAGGTGCCACTGTGGTTATTAATTACAATACGATGAATGGAGTAGACATTGGAGCTACTCAAACTAAATTGATGTTTTACAGAACTGCCTTCCCCATCCGTCAGGGAGCCTTTGCTGCTCTGCATCTAACCCAGTGGTAGGATCGA
Organism: Pezicula rhizophila; assembly: GCA_022190145.1. NCBI lineage: Eukaryota > Fungi > Ascomycota > Leotiomycetes > Helotiales > Dermateaceae > Pezicula > Pezicula rhizophila. Next base: position 14,462 of record JAJONI010000141.1, read on the forward strand.
CTGGGAAAGTGCACTGGAATTAGGTGCCCAAGATTAAAAGCATAACAAGCTCTTTCCATTCTCAACTCAAGATGGAGGTAGTTCTTGCAGTATTAGTCTCCATTTTGGGCTGGTGCTTCAGCCCGATCCTTCAGCCCGATCCTTCACTTTGATCGGCCAACACAGTCTACTTTCGAACCCATCTGCACAGAAACACACATTGTACCAGGCTTTCCTCACCACCCGAGTTGTATCCACATTCCATCTTCCATCAAATCAGCATGCGTTACCAGGACTGGGACGTCCTGGTATTCCCCGAGGACTGCAAGGTACCTTTGCAAGAATTTAGAACAGCATGCCAAGTCGTTCAAGACCCTGGTGAGTGGTTCACATCCAGAAGGCAGCCCTGATAATAACTCATGTTCTCTACAGAATCTAGCATCTACTCGCAGAATGGCCAGATGTTGTTGCCAACCGTCACTTCGTTTATCCCCGGCCTCCGCGCTGGATGCTCTTTTCGCATATCTATTCACTGCTGGAAAGATCCCGGTATGAGTGCCTACCTTCAATCGATTACCAAACATGCCGAAAATGCCATCTTCGAAGCCCGACTCTTGATAGACGGCAAACTCATTGGGTATGATGCATTATTCTACCAAGTCTAGTTCTAGATTGGTCACGTGATGTTCCTGGTTCTGACGGTCAACAGGTCTAAGTTCTATGGTCGAGCAGGGCCATGGCCATCTGTCATTGAAACTAGCGTTGGTATGTGGCCACTTCTAACAGTTTCCATGCCAATGCCAGCAGCACCAAAATAAAGGCCGGAAACTAACGTTTTGACAGAGCTTAACAAGCATGGCGAGTTCGAACCACTTAAGTTCCCAGAATTTCATCACGAAGTCCTCACACAACCTATCTGGAACGCTGGCGACGATATTGGTCGTATCAAGCTTATTATTGCGGAAGGGTTTCCCCGTGACTCTATTTCGGTGCCATTTGAACGTGTTCGGAATTTGGTAGCATTCTCCTTCCAGCATGCTCCTCTCGGTCAGTACTTTTCATCTTGCTACGGGAGCCCATGTGGCTAGCTCAACTCTGGAAAATCAAATGAGTTAGCCATACCAAGTCGGTTACTCCAAAGTCGAGGATTCCTTATTTGGTTAACCTTGTGGTAGTCAAGTGCTTCTAGAGATTCATTTTCACTTTCAATCCAAGTCATCAACTCGAGAGTTCAGAGCTAATTAGATATCTCTGCAGAGGTGCTTGAAAATTGCAACATTGCCTGGCCAAATGCAGCAATGTGGCGCCAGGTGTCCATCGCAGCTCCATACATCGCTAGGCAGCCTCCGCCGCGGAATGCCAGTGAGGGTGGTGGCATTGAAGCTCATAGTCATTCTCCAAGACGCAGGGTGCCATCCGCCAAGAGGATGACTTCTCTTCCAGCTCCAGTTGTAAGTTCCATTATACAGTTCTTGAATTGTCCATGCTGATGCATTAACCCAACAGCTGCATGACCAACCAGGAGGTTCTATGGCACAACCACGTCCGGCCATATTCGATCCATTCGTAGACCCAGAGCACTACTGGCGCCAAACCTCCTCGTCTGGTGATGTATCCATGAGACAAGCCTCCTCCTCCGTTGAACACGATATTTCCATGCCTGACGTCTCAAAGTCAAACACACGCACCAACAGCAGTCGTCAGGTCACCAATCCAATTGTCACTGACCATCCAGATCGCAGATTTGAGACGCTTCAAAGTGTTGGCGCTTTCGAGTCGGTCTGCGAGGCTCTTATGATGCCCTTCGCACCCACAAACACCCCACTCCAAGCGACGACTGCGGATGGGACACCAGTCCCTACAAACCAAACTGGAAACGCACTAACAAAGAGACCTGCAGAGCTTAATTCTGGTGGTAAGGAATAAGGACCTCTTTCGCTCTGCTATTACTGACTTGTGCTGCAGTTAAAGCGGCTTTTGAGGGTGAGACCAATGAAGCATTGGGAGCGGCTGATAGCTGGTCCCCAAGCGTCAAAAGCAAGAAAGAGAACGCTCATGGGCAAGATCACAATCCACTTGAAGAAGTCCCTCGTAAGGTTGCACAGCCCTTCACTAAAACCACCACTAGCGGAAGCAAGAGACAGCGCAACGTTACTCCTGTCGTTGTCAAAGTCATCGATGAGCAAGATGAACCTGGTCCAGCAAGTAGAAAGGTCTCTCGTGGGACAGAGACCGGTAGAAAAGAGGGCGAACGACGAGTATTGAGTGGTATTGTGAACGTCTAGGTGTCAGGATATACGGGTTCTATGGATAACTCAAGTTGGCTCAACTGACTTAAACTCGACTCTGCACAGGCGCCGCGATCGAGATACCAAACATAAGTACCTATATTATTGGGAAGTCGTGGCGGCAGTCTTGTCTAGTAAAATGACAACGGATCCTTTTGTATCAGTAATACGGCATTCTTACACCACGACTCTTGTTTTCGGTAGCTATACCTTACCGTAAGCACATTATTTCTTTTCGGCTGAACTTATGGTTGGTATCACTAGAAACAATAATACAAAGTTATAACACCTTAACGCCTGCAGCTCAAGTGAAGAATTGAAGTCTGCAATTTGAAATATATATATATATATATATTTAAAACAAATAATGGCCGGACTACCCTAACCGGCCTTTGCTGGATCGTGACGCATTTGAAGGGGTATGATTTTGAATGTAAAGACGCCAACGCTATATGCCCAAATTATGCCGTGATGCCATCTTCGCCGAGAATGGAAAACTATTACGCCGTAGCCGTCTAACCTGCCCGTGCCGAATATGAAAGTGTGGCCTAAATCTTCACTTCTTTCTCCCACTAGCGCCAGTCGCTGTAATCTTGGAGGTTGACATCAAATCACCAATGTACTTTTGCAAGAACTTATTATTGTTATCTAGCTTGTCGTGTTCCTCCTTGACGGCTTCAATACGGTTGAAGATTTCGAGAAGGGAGTCTTGTAGAATTTTAGCGTGCCTGTGTCGACGTTAGTTACGGCCGAGGAATATCGCGTAAAGGATGGTGGACGAACTGGCTCAACTCTGCCCTTGCGTCTTTGCTCATCTTCTCTATATCCTCACTGTTTCTTCGGGGACTCATGGTTCGGGCGTCGTCCTCGTCAAAGACCTCGTCTCCTTCGGACAATTCTACTTTAGGGTGCTCTCGAGGGACTATGATGGTACCGCTTGACTTTCTGGACACGAGTTTGGGCCGCTGGACGGGCGTGCCATCTTCAAGAATAGAGGAAGAGGAGGAGGAGGCAGTGATAGTCGCGCCTGCGTTATATGTGGCGGGGACGGACGGCGACGACATACTCTTGGGGTATGTGCTGTGTGTATGTGGCTTGTACCGTCGCTGGTAAGTGGAATAATTTGCCTTACTCTTGAGGTACGGTTGGGTTGGTTTGGGTTTGGAAGATCAGAAGGGCTTCAAGCTTTGGCGCATCTAAGGTATGGTATGTTGGGGGGTTTTGGATGTGAGGTGGAAATATTTAGGTAGGTGGAAATATTTCGGTTCGAGGGGGCAAGTACAGTACAGTACAGTACCAGCAGACTGCAGTGTGCAGTGTGCAGTGTGCAGTACTGGGGACGGTGGACCCTGAGTTCGCACAAAGGCAACTATAATGGGTGTTATAATGGTCGCCAAGGATGCCCAAATCCGCACGCTGCCGATCTGTCAAGGCAATGCTCCACTCCTTAGACAAGATCCCTGGACGGGCGTGAGCGAAAGAACTTTCCGGGACGCTTAAAACATAGGGAGCGCATGGGAAGGAGGGTGGTTGGAAGAAGATGAGAGAGATGATAAATTGCGACGTTTTTGCGCGCTGCCCTTTTGTTTTTGTTACTTTTCTGACCTGCCCTATGACGCTATCTTTTCCCGGCCACCAAACACCCACCCCTCTGTTTCCGGTACTGTACCGCACAATGCTGCTTCTGGCGCCACAAACGAAAGCCGGCCCCCCCGTACAGCCGGTATTGCTGTCGGCAACATGCGAGAAATGTCGCTATGCCACGAGGATATTAGCACTGTAGTCGCTACTACTAATGTTCTGTCTGGGCTTGTAGCATTCAGGTCCCATCACTCGTTCCCAGACTCACAGGGACGACAGGCCTTAACCTAAAGCGAGTAAGCGATACGACTATTCTACTTTCCGTAGCCTACGCTTCAGTACTACTGTAAGTACAGCGTTAACAGTGGCGGGGCGCATGCTCTGAAAGTACATACACACACTCTCTCCCATGCTGACTCTCTGCACTGTGTGGAGTAAGTCCTGCTGGGGAGCCGGTTGACCCTGCTAGCTCCCCTTCTCTTTGACCTTTGCCTTCCGAAACTCTCACCGAACGGGGGCTCTGATACGCTGGGATCATGGGATGCCGCAGCTTTGAGTCGGTCAATTATTATCTCGTCAAGACTCAAGCGCGCTTCCTAAAAAAAAAAAGTGTGGGGAATACAGGCGACTTTACCTTTCTGAGTTTTCTCTGGCTACTACTTATGGCTGCTTTCTGTTTGGATCCTTGTTTTGATATAGCAAAGTCGGCAGGTTGACCGACAAACCCTCGTCCAACGGGCACCCCTCCGTGCCATCCTACCGCTAACAGCGCTCTGCCTCCCCATTCTCGTCATAGTGCTTCGGTCCTTGGCTGCTGCTCTTGATCAGCTGCAAGCCTTCCGCCCCTGGTCGTACCAGTGCGCTATGGGCTACAGCGTGATAATACATCAAGCATGCAACGATCATCAATCATAATTACTCTGTGCTGCCCATCCTTCTGGAGCCTGTGGACGAAATGGGAGTCATTAAGAGGCTTGAGAGGACCGTCGCCCAAAACCTGTGATGCTTCAGGATCCTGCTGGGCACCGCTCATTTCCCCGCTATTTAGGTCTTACGGAAATCGCGCAGATACCATTGCAGTATCGCGACGAGATAAAGTATATCAGTATCTCGCAAACATGAGCACACTTTCCCCAAAGCATTATCAAGTTTGTCGACCTTGTTGCTCCACCAGTTTTGTTTGTTTCTCTAGTTTGGCAAAGAGCCTAGGTATTCGAAATTCCTGTCTTTTGGTGATGTGGGCTACCGCCCAACTGATCTGCGAATTCTTGTATGCTCTGATTCGAGAGATGTTGCTCGAATCAAGCGGTGTGCGACATTTCATTCCTCATCCCACTCCATATTTCCAATAGCACTTCTCGAAAGCCGAAATCAAAAGACACGGTGAAAAGCTCTGTGCGACTTATTCATCATTGCTACCCAACACCATAACAACAACACATCCGGGTAACTACCGAGAGAAAGATGAGGGTCTTCGTATGATAATGTAAAGATACTCTGCAAACTTGAAGGATTGTTTACATTTGCCCTTGCCCTCCTGTCTCAGATTACTCGTTTCATTATATGTCCATATCCAGAATATTTGCCAGGTTACTATCGTCGGCTGGGCATCGTCATCCCGCTGCTCTCTCGCTTCCAGGACATCAGACGCTCGCGAGTTGTTAAGACATTAGAGCGAATGAGCTTAAACCGGTTCAAGCGACGAAGAAACCCAACTATATTACTGATGGGGGAGCGTGGGGAGGGTGCCCTAGGTGTTTTTCAGCAGCCTTGTGAAGTTAAATAAAAATACTACTCGTACTGGTCTTAGTCGACCGGTAAGAGAATTGATATTAGTAGTGAAAAGCAAAACTTACTATATTCTCTTGCTTCGTCCTTGGTCGAGGTACAACTCGGTCCTCACAATCAACCGCTGGACTAAATACTGGAGGCACTATTAAGTGAGCAAGCCGCAAGCACCGCCAAAGATGCGAAGAGCACCGAAGCACATCTTGCTTGGTACCTGAAACTACCAATCACCACAACCACGAAACACGTGGTATTTTAGCTTCCTTGACGGGATGCAAGCTCTCTAGAGACGTGACGGCATTGCTTGAATCGCGACAGTAATAATACACCCCTAAGCACTAGACTCCGATGTCTTGCTGTTGGAACCTGGCAAACCATATTCTATCGAAACAGAGAAAAAGCTAACAGATCAACTATGACCACTCTACAAGTTTACAAGACCTACATTTATATCAGCATTAGTGTCTAGCGTGACGAGTGCGAAAGTCAGTCAGTGAGGAAAGGCTGACGTGGAAGGACCCCGTGCGAATTGGCTCGGCATATCATGATACTATTATATCAGGTGAAGCAGCGCAGACTGAACAAATAGAGCGCAAAATATTCGGCCGATAAAATGAGAATCTGACAATGTTGAGGTCTCGTACTCACAATAGTAAAATTAAAACTCTACATTTCCCAGCAGAAAGGTGATTATTCAAGTACGAAGTATCGGAATTTTATTCACAATGTTAAATAGATGACCTGATCTCGTCAACCAAACACCACTCCCTGTCTGGCTAGTGCCGTTTTACGCAGCGTGTACGAGGCTCCGCCTGCGCCGCCTTGCTTTCAGACCCAAGGGAGCATGAAAAATACCTCTTTTATTGTGACCACTAGACAAAGGTACTTTGCAACTGAGGTTGATTCTGGCTGTGCGGATGCATAGCATCTGAATCACGATCACGCACCTTTGGTAGACTGCTCGGTCTTCTTACCAGAAGGTCCGACCCCTCTGGTGCTTCTCCATTCCAGAACCCCTCGAGAGTACAAACAAGACCGACAACGAACACCCCTAGTGAGAGAAAAGATGTCTCGATCTCGTCCCAACAGGCGCATCAATAGTCTCCAAAGTAGCGATCGTCTTTCCCGAAATACATCGCGAGTACGGCCAAAAGTGGTCAGCTACAATGACGCATATACCTTCGCACTGCGAGCCGCATACCTCCACCATTTGATACAACCTCGATCGAAACGAAAGCAATATGTCCCCGCCCCGAAGCCAGTTGCGAGGAAATCAACAGCGGCCTCAATTGGGGAGCTTGTGCAGGACTTCTCGCTCATGAAGGACACAAAAAGCGCAAAGTTTCCCCATGGCTTCATGTCCCCCCTGGAGAGACGAATGCAAGCGGTGCTACAAGGAACGGAGAGGCTTCCAGGATACAACGATGCAGCCGTTAAAAGAACATTTGCGGAGGCCTATACTGCTTTCACGGAGCAAGGATTTAGGAGACGAATGGACAAGGAGCGTCGGGTGGAAGATCTTGTTCTCATCTTCTACTCAAATGCTACCAAGGCATTACAGAAGGGAAGGGCCCCGGACGACTTCACCTGGAAAAATCTAGTAGATCGGCACGTAGCTCTTTTCGTCAGGTTAATCAGCAATACGCTTAAAGATAATGGCCACGAGAAGGATAGACCTGAGTTGATGGGGCGCTTGGCAACGTTGGAAAAGAAACTTTTAACCAACGATGAAGATTTGTTTATCGAATCTGGGAGTGGTACTGCTAGTACTACCATTGAAGTTGTGACTCCATTAAGTCAAGATGTCAAGGATATGCCTATGGTACTGTTGGTTGGAAAGATATTTGGGTTAAGAAACTCCCAAATTCAATCGGACATTGATGCCCACAAGAGCATCTGGACAGAGGAGGCTGCACTTTCAGATCTAAAAGCCTACCAATATCGTTTGACTGCCAACACGAAAGGGACGCTACGGAGTGAGGATTTTGACGTTGAAGATGGGTACCAGGCCTGGCTGAAGGCCGAGACTCCAGAACTTTCTCGCATGATGATGGAGATATTGCAGGCTAGACCAGAGCTATCAAAGAGTTCCGCAGGCTCGAACAAACCTCTTCCGCCCGTCAACCCATCTTCGAACACAACAGACGACCAGGCCTACTCGGACCTGTCAAAAATGCTCACTAGCCCTATAGATCAAAGCACTTCCTACGGCTTTGATCAACCTGTTGATATGAGTGCTTTAACACTTGATGATCCGCCAGTATCACCTATACATCTTGAGCAAGCAACTTATACTTACATTCCTCCCGATCCGAGAGCCTACTACAGAGCCATACTAATGCATGCAATGACCTTCGACCAGCTTCACGCAACAGTAACAGAAGGCGGGGCCTCAAATGCAATTCTTTCTAGGCCATCCATGGAGCTTTTGACGGAGCTCTGCAGCCGCTGGCGAATTCCACAATTTTCGAGGCTTGTATTATTCTTGGATGTGGTGTCACAAAAGTTTTTAGACCAAGAAGTAGGGCTAGAAGAGCTTGACGCAGCCTTCCAATTCATCAAGGACCCCCCAGTGGAGAATAGGCGTGCTAGTATGCATGTATCTTCTGCGAGTTTATCGTCCATGAACTTGTCATTATTTGATACAAGTCAATGGACTGTTCAAGACTTTGCTTTATATCGACAGACTCTGTCCAACCTACACGATGGGCTTCTACGTGATCTTTATGACATTCTCCAGCACTGTTACGAGTCAAAGCCACCCTCTCCGGGCTCGATTATGCTCGTATTGGACAGCCACATATACAGTGATGCAGCCTTTTCTCAGGGCCCTGGCGAACACGACGCATATGTGGAGCAACTCGCCGAGGGACTTCGTCAGAAGGCTGCAGCCGTATATAGAGGCTATCTTGAAGCCGAAGTTCCACAGAACCAGGAAGAATGGCAGTTCTATCACGTCGTGCAACTTGGAAAGTCGGTCGTCAAACTATGCGAGCGCATCCAGAAGAGGTACCGGAAGAACCCCGAAATCATGGGCGTGAATCCCTTAACAATCTTAGTTGAGACGATGTTTCCAAGTTTTGAAAACGATGCTGGTGACCTGATTCAAAGGATCTTGCACGTCGCTCATTCGAATAATTCTGAGATTGATCTACAGGACGGGTTTGACCTATACAGAGCGCTCGTCGAAATCCGGCAGATTCATCGAAAGGATCTGCCTGATAGGCCATTCGCATTCCACATCGAAGGTCTTCTAGCAGATTTTGTTTGGCGATGGATTCGAGTAGCCGATGGGAAAATGGTTGATCTAGTCGATCAGGCCATTAAGCAGGATGAATTTCAAGTCCGCAATGAACACCCACAGCGGATTGCAACGGATGAGGAGCGTCATAGTGTCTCTGTTATTGATATCTTCCGCTTATTCAACCAGACGGCCGATCAAATATTTCAGCTTAATTGGGATGACGATGTTCAATATGCAAAATTCATGACTGCACTGTCTAAATCTTTTGGTATTGGTCTCGCAAGATACTGCGAGGTGGTCGAGCAGAGATTTACCAAAGAAATGGACCGGTTATCACCTTCGCAAGAAGCAGCCGTCACACAATCAAAACAGGAGAAATGGATGCAGCTCGCTAAGGACGCTTGGAACAACAAGGAGAAGATTGAGCCATTTCAATTCTATCCTGAGGTAATCTTCAATCTTATAAGAAAAATATAAAACCTTAGCGGGGAGTAAAACTAACATATTGCAGTCGTTCGTTAAATTAAACAACATCGAATATGCCATACAGCAATTGGATGCGCTCGAGAGGACAATGAATGTTGATGCCTGTGCTGAAGTTATGGCCCGGAACGCTCCCCCCCAGGAGAAGCAAAAGCGGCCCAAGAAATACGTATTCACCATCAAAATCGTTGAGGGAGAAGATCTCAAAGCCTGCGACCCAAGTGGCACCAGCGACCCATACGTGGTATTGGGTGACGAATATCAGAAGCGCTTGGCAAAGACTAGAGTGGTGATGAGAAACTTAAACCCACGTTGGGATGAGTCAGTTGACATTACAGTCCAAGGACCACTAAATATCATAGCAACCATTTGGGACTGGGATACATTTGGTGACCATGACTATGTTGGCAGGACATCGTTGAAGCTAGACCCTGCTCATTTCAGTGACTACCTACCCAGAGAGTATTGGTTGAACCTGGATACCCAGGGGAGATTGCTCCTGAGAGTTAGCATGGAAGGAGAGCGAGATGACATTCAATTCTACTTCGGCAAGGCATTCCGCCTTCTAAAGAGAACGGAGAGAGATATGACCCGAAAGATAACGGACAAGGTACAATTCCCACCCGAGATATACTCAACATACTAATGCTTAACTAGCTCTCACAATATATCAATGCATCTCTTTCTCATGAGTCGTTAAGGAGCCTTTTATCACGTGGCATTTCAGTTGCAGCGGTAACGAGCATATGGAAGAATCGTCAGTCAGTAGCGCCAACTCTAACCATCGCGGACCAAGAGAACGCTCTTAAACCATTATTCACCTATTTCGACGAGAACTTTGCTATCATGAAGCAGACATTGACAGATGCATCCATGGTCATGGTTATGACTAGGCTGTGGAAGGAGGTTCTCTTGGCAATTGAGGGCTTGCTAGTTCCACCTCTATCAGACAAGCCTTCTAGCCAAAGACCACTAACACAACAGGAGCTAGACATAGTGTTCAGGTGGCTGGAGCTTCTCTTTGATTTCTTTAATGCCCGAGACGAAGAAACAGGTGAGGCCATGGGTGTTCCAGCCGAGGTTTTGAAGTCGCCAAAGTATCATGAGTTGGCGTCCCTCAACTTCTTTTACTTTGACTCGACTGACAATCTAATCCGCACATCGGAGCGCATGGCAACGACATCTGCACAGCGTGCACAACAACAACGCAATCGACTATCTGCACCAGCCAGCATAGGAGCTTCTTTCGGTGGCCTCATGGGTACAGCTTCCACAAGGAGAACGAAGAGCATCATGCTGAGCCGGAACTTGGGTACGATGAAGAAGGCAAAGGAAGAAAAGAGAAAAGAGGCACAGGCCGATCCCAGCGATGATATGATCTTGAGGATCTTGAGAATGAGGCCAGAAGCCGCATCCTATCTCAGGGACCGGAGTAGACAGAAGGAACGTCTAGCTGCCGCAGCAGCAGCAGAAATGATTGTTCGACAAAGTCTGGCGTCGGGTGGAGGGAGATTCGGGGCAAACAATCTGCCTCGACGATGAAGGCAATCGGTTTCTTCAATATCAATAGGGATATGGCATTGCAAGGGGAGTTTCGGACGACACCTGTGATGATAATGCTAATAAGGATGATGGAAAGATTTGGTGGGCGTTTAGATGATACCATATGTTGTTTATCGGTCGTGTAACCTCAAGTCTTCAATCACAGGACTCTTTGACATGACTCGGTGCCCCCATTGATCACCAGTGATATTGGTGATGATTTTCTGTTTAGGAGTTGCACTCGTACGATGGATATTCTCTCCAATGGCAGTGCAGATACTCTCGCCTCGTGGCATTTCCTGAGTGAACGCCAAGTCGCACACGCTGTGGAGAAGCCCCCATAATTTTTTGAGTTTGGGCCTCATAGGTTCTTCTAAGTAAGTAAGTACTGTACTGTACTGTACTACCCTTCGTACAAGGGTATAAGGGGACCCGCTGTGCAGGTTGATGATCTGTAAAAAGGCTAAGGTTCGACGGAGATACAACCTTAAGATATACCACCATATCGTACACCAGTCAGTCCTATTAGAGCCAGCATTATGAGAATGGCATTCTGTTCGGATGGAGACATGAACACCTAAATTCATCTGCGGCAGATTGACATTCCAGATGAGAGGGAAATTGACGAGGAGATTGAAAGATCGGCCTCGTATTTACTATTGCTGAACTGGTGATACAGTACTCTACCGTAATGACGGGACTTCGTAAAGAGAGTAAGGTCTCAAGCGAGGCGGTTCACAATGCCACAGCCACGGAGATAAGCGCTGATCTTTACGCCTTTCCCACCAAGCCTGGGAGAAGATCACATCTCACTCACTCAGAAGTGCGCAGTTTACCTTCACTCTGATCTACTTACTTTGCTGATCTCAAAATCCGAAACGTTTCAGCATGTTGAATTCGCCCTGTTTAGGTGTCGATCTTATGTACCTAAGTACCCTTTCATACCAACGTTGAAGTTTTTGGGAGGGGGTTCAGTGGGGCTTGCTGCTCAGCCGTTCAGTGGGTGGCGCAGCCACGAACGAACGTCGAATAAATCCGGGGACGACTCCCCTTGCGTTACCAGAGCACGAACATGACGACAGTAGTGAAAGGAATTCTTCAAAAAGTCTCCCATTGGGGTTTTAGACCCTGACAGAGAAGAAGAGGAGGAATTTAGGAGATTGGATCTATCACCGTGAAATGTGCCCGATTTATGTATGCTTCATGTCGATGAATACGGAGGTACTTAAGCACAATATGACAATCATAATTGATCCTTTTAGGCAAAAGAAAGCCAAAAAGAAAAATATTAAAAAAAAAAATATTAGATGGGGATGCACAAAATACCATACAAGATTCTCCCCCCAAATTTCGCGTGCGCAGCGATAACCATTGATAAGCCCCTCTTTCTCTATTACTGCAATGCTAGTACTTAGTAGGCGAATACACTCTTCTCTATGGGTCAGAATATCTGCACTCTGCACCCATTAAACCGCCGCACCTCAAGCGACAGTAGGTAGTAGGTGGGTGGTTCAGGTTGAAGGCGGCGGGAATAAAAGAGACCAACCACGGCACGGCTGCAGATGCCCTGCAACAGAGTCCTTCGTTACCGTCTTCAGTCCGCAGTACCGCCTCCTCCACAAAATGCAAAGGGCGACGGTGATTGGGTGCGCGACAACAAGCCATGGAACAAGCAAGCACCTTTTTCAAAGCTACGGTCCAGCCAGTAGTCGTGCCAGTCACCCCTCAAAGGGAATGACAGCAAGACGGGGCCCACAGACATTTAGTCGTTGAGACGAAGCCACGCATTGCCATGATTGGCAGGTTGAATTGCCCTGCGGTGCAACTCCATGCTACTTTGTGCTCGTTATGAAAGGAGTGAAGGGCCGCCTCGTTCCCTTTCTTTCCTAGCGCTCCTTTGCTGTCTGGGTTAATACTAGTACTTGCCCACCATCTCGACCCGGAATCCTTGTGTTATGCTATGTACTGTAGCTACTCAGGACTGCCCTCCCTAAATCTTTCATTTCTTGCATTATTACCCTTATTATTATTGCCGACCAAATACGTGCAGTCAGTCGTTCCTTTGTACACATCACCGACTTGGCTGGCTGCATCAAAACCTTCGACCGTCCAGAACACGCTCTTCAACATCTTCTTTCGGTCTGCTCCATACATCCTCGAGGGGTCTTCTTCTGTGCAGTGCACGGCTTCTTTTTTTACCTCTCATAATCCCGGAAGTCGGGCTCGCTTCTCGTGACTTTTTGACAGGGAAACCTCACGTAGAATCTTTTGATCCCGCTGTGCATCCAAGAGCTGCTGGGTTATCCTGTTGCCAATCCGTTACAGAGAGTCAGTTAATCATTTTTCTCCCTTTTTCATCCAATCTACAGATATACCGGCGGCTCGACTACTTCCATTTTGTACAACGCGCGTGGGATAACTCTAATAATTCGTAATCTACTCCTAACACCGCTGATAGTCTCTCTGCCGCCTTTTACCCTTCGTTCGACGACCCCTTCCCAAGCTCAAATTCTTCCTGCTGCAACATCTGCCTTCATGGTAGTCGGCGCGTTTTAAATCAACAAACAGCCAGCAGGCTGCCCAACAGCAACGATGGATGACGAATCCACACTCGCCGCTGCGTCTGCCATACTGCAAAATCTGGCGACGAACGCTAATATATCTGCGGGGCATGTGTTCAGCAATCATGGCATCAAGCTTCCCGGAGCAAACACACAGGCCAAGTTCAACCTAGAACAGGAGATTGCTGCTCTAGTTTCTCGAGTACAGTCGCTCGAGGCAAAAGCAATTGCTATGAACCACCAAACTCTGCCAGATACGCCCAGCGAGTTGGGCGCACCATCAGCCTTTGCAGACGTGCTTACGGGAGCCAACACAAACCGGTCACCGCAACAGAACGCGGTCGCAAGACAGCAATTCGTCAAATCGCTATTGGCGTCCCGAGAGACCCCATCCGGCGGGGAACGACCGCAGAAGTTCACCAAACTTAGTGATGAGGAGCTTGAAGCTTTACGGGAGCACGTCGACGATCAGTCGAAGCAACTTGATAGCCAGAAGACGGAGTTGGCTGGTGTTAATGCACAATTGATGGAACAGAAACAACTGCAGGAACAGGCTCTTAATGTACTTGAGGTTGAACGTGTGGCGGCTCTCGAACGAGAACTCAAAAAACATCAGCAAGCAAATGAAGCTTTCCAGAAAGCTCTGCGGGAGATTGGAGAAATCATTACAGCCGTAGCGAGGGGAGATTTAAGTAAGAAGGTCCAGATACATTCAGTGGAGATGGACCCTGAAATTACAACTTTTAAGAGGGTAACTAGTATTCACAATTCCATGCTGCAATACTGTTTGCTGACAATCTTCAGGTTATTAACACTATGATGGATCAGCTGCAGATATTTTCCACGGAAGTGTCTCGCGTTGCTAGGGAGGTCGGAACAGAGGGTATACTTGGTGGTCAGGCTCAAATATCTGGCGTTGATGGTACATGGAAGGAATTGACTGACAATGGTATATGAATATTCATCTGGGTTCGCGGAGTGCTGTAGGCAACATGCCTTACATCATCCCTGTTGACTGGTACTTCCCTTCTGTTAAATGGGATGGTCTTACTAACATCTTAGGTAGTAAATGTGATGGCTCAAAATCTTACCGACCAAGTGCGCGAGATTGCTTCCGTCACTACAGCCGTTGCACATGGAGATCTTACGCAAAAGATTGAACGACCTGCGCAAGGCGAGATTCTACAACTGCAACAGACTATCAATACCATGGTGGACCAGTTGAGGACGTTTGCGGCTGAGGTTACACGCGTAGCTAGGGATGTAGGCACAGATGGTATACTTGGCGGGCAAGCAGAAATCGAGGGTGTCAAGGGCATGTGGAATACGCTTACTGTCAATGTCAACGCAATGGCCAACAACCTTACAACTCAAGTCCGAGACATAGCTACGGTTACGACTGCCGTTGCAAAAGGAGATTTGACGCAAAAGGTCCAAGCCGAATGCAAGGGAGAAATCAAGCAGCTCAAGGAAACCATCAATTCCATGGTAGACCAGCTTCAACAATTCTCCAGAGAGGTTACAAAGATCGCCAGAGAGGTCGGGACCGAAGGAAAACTCGGTGGGCAAGCTACGGTGCACGATGTTGAAGGCACCTGGAGGGATTTGACTGAGAATGTGAATGGAATGGCTATGAACCTGACGACCCAGGTACGAGAGATTGCAAAGGTTACAACAGCTGTAGCCAAGGGTGATCTCACTCAAAAGATTGGAGTCGAGGTTCAAGGAGAAATTGCGTCCTTGAAGGATACCATAAATACTATGGTTGACAGGCTAAGCACATTTGCCTTTGAAGTTAGCAAGGTTGCCAGGGAGGTGGGGACTGATGGAACCCTTGGTGGGCAAGCCCAAGTCGAGAATGTCGAAGGCAAATGGAAGGATCTTACAGAGAACGTAAACACTATGGCTAGCAATTTAACTTCGCAGGTCAGAGGTATCTCGACGGTCACCCAGGCAATTGCCAATGGAGACATGAGCCAGAAGATTGAGGTCGAAGCAAGTGGAGAAATACTCGTTTTGAAGGAGACCATCAACAACATGGTTGATCGGTTGAGCATCTTTTCAAATGAGGTCCAGAGAGTAGCCAAGGATGTAGGTGTTGATGGTAAGATGGGTGGTCAGGCCGACGTTGCTGGCATCGGTGGCCGATGGAAGGAGATCACGACTGGTGAGTAGGCTACGTTCTTTGTTGTTGTGTTGTGTGGTGTGCGTCAGAATACTTCTAGTTCCAGAGGAGTACCTAGGGGTGTTCATTTTTGTAACGTTGACTAACTTGATGGCAGACGTAAATACAATGGCTATGAACCTGACAGCGCAAGTCAGAGCATTCGGAGATATTACTAATGCAGCTACCGACGGGGACTTCACCAAATTGATCACCGTTGAAGCATCTGGAGAGATGGATGAATTGAAGCGAAAGATTAACCAGATGGTGTTCAACCTGAGAGATAGTATCCAACGAAATACTGCTGCTAGGGAGGCTGCCGAATTTGCTAACAGGACCAAGTCTGAGTTCCTTGCCAACATGTCTCACGAAATCCGCACACCAATGTAAGCCCCCCCCCTTCCCATTTCTCCCTGCCATTTCAGGTTCTTGCCATTTCAAGTTCTTGCCCTTTAAGGAAGGGACAACAAAATGGTCCCCCACCTGCCATGTATAGCAGGACTCGCCTCCTCCTGCTCCTTGGTCTACTCTCTAGAATCCCTCGACATCCTCCAGGTTTCCAGCAAAAATCAGTGTCATTGAGATTAAACATCTCAAGTTGTAAGCCATACACGTCGTCGGCCTCGAGAAGCCGTCCTGGTCCCCTAGAGTCTACATCTGGTTTGGACTTGTCCTCTACATCTGTCTCAGCCTCGTGCATTCTCAAGAGGTAAATCATACCCAGCAATTGTCCTCTTAGCTAAAGACTGACCACTATTGCAGTCCCGTCAATACTATCGAGGTCCTCGTTGACATTAGTCTTCTGGGTAGCCCAGTCCCGGACTTAGCACAATGACCTGGTACGTAGACAGCAATGGGCAGTCCACCACCTCTGATGCAGCGGACTCAACAAATGTCAATGACATTAATCAATTGATGGTCCTCCTCACGTGGTCCTGTCTCAATATGTCGTCCCGAGGCAAGAATCCAGTATTTGACCAAGTCTTTCCGGACCCAACAGTCATCGCAGATCTTTTCTCCTCCAGTGGTCTGGTCTGCTGTCCTGGACTCCTTGAGATCCTACAAGAAGAGAAGCCGCCTCTTCTTACTCAGCTCAAGTCCCTTACTACGAGCTATGATAAACGATGGGCCGTGTATCTCCTGGTCCTCGAGAAGCCGTCCTGCAAGCCTAGAATCTACATTGGGTCCGGCACTTGTGCTCAGTCCGGTGTCTCGCAACGCATGTCTCAATATGACGGTCTCTCAAGCGTATCAAAGTTTGTTGGAAATGCCCTCAACGAAGGCTACAACATTACACGCAAGGGTCTGTTAGTCTGGGCCCCGATCCCCGCAGCCAAAGACGTACCGCTCCTACGGGCAATGTTCCTCCTACTTGAAGCGTCATTGACATTTGCCTTCTGGGCAGTGATGCCGAAGTCCGGGGGTGGCTTCTTTTCCTTTGGACTCCGTCCATTATGTCACTGGGATGTCGACAATCTTTCATACACCGGACTCTGCTCTCACAGTCCGTTAGCTGAGGGACCCGGTGCGAACGAGCTCCTCTCACCCGAGGACCTCGAAGACTTGAAGAAAGCCAGAATGCGCAACGATGCGGCCCGGAAACTTCCCCAAAACCGAGCTAATGTTGCCGAACATAAAGCCCGGAAGACGTTCTACTGTGCTATTTGCGACCATTCAGCTGGAAGCCAGTCCAACTACGACTATCACATGAAGTCCAAGCGCCATCTCCAGAAGGCGGACCCGATCAAATACCCAAAGAAAGTCCGAAAGGACCGAGTGAACACTGTCGCCAAAAATACCTATTACTGTGCAGTCTGCAACTATTCTGCTGTACACAACCAGAACCTACAAGTCCATCTGGCATCCAAGAAACACCTCAATAAGGTGCTTCTGAGCTCCTCTGGGAGCTCCTAGGCACCATGGAACCCCGCTTTTTGGACCTCATCGCTAACCACTTTTGCTCGGAAAAATTTTCTTTTTTCTTTTTTCTTTTTTCTTTTTATCTCAACACTTGCTATTCACTTATACTAACTCTGACTTTGAGGAACGGTATCCTTGGCATGACTGGGCTCACGCTCGATACGGACCTCACACCATATCAACGGGAGATGCTGAATATTGTTCAAAATTTAGCGAACAGTTTATTAACTATCATCGACGATATTCTAGATCTCTCTAAGATCGAAGCCAACCGTATGGTTATGGAAGAGATTCCATATACTCTTCGTGGAACGGTGTTCAATGCTCTAAAAACACTTGCCGTCAAAGCAAACGAGAAGTTCCTTGATCTCACATATCGCGTTGATAGTTCAGTGCCAGATCATGTTGTGGGTGATTCGTTTCGTTTACGACAAGTGATTCTTAATTTAGTGGGCAATGCAATCAAGTTCACTGAGCATGGTGAGGTATCGCTTACGATTCGGAAGGCAGTCCAAGACCAGTGCGCACCGAACGAATATGCAATCGAATTCTCCGTCTCCGATACGGGAATCGGTATTCAAGCGGACAAACTAGACCTAATCTTCGATACGTTCCAGCAAGCTGACGGCTCCATGACACGGAAATTTGGTGGAACTGGTCTTGGACTCTCGATTTCGAAGAGACTAGTAAACCTCATGCGTGGAGATGTTTGGGTCAAGAGTGTATATGGCAAGGGTAGTTCATTCTACTTCACTTGCACTGTTCGACTTGCAACCTCCGACATCACATTTATCGAGAAGCAGCTCAAGCCTTATCAGGGCCATACCGTCCTCTTCATCGATAAGGGACAGACCGGTCACGGCAAGGAGATTATGCGTATGCTCACGCAGATTGGCCTTGTGCCAGTAGTTGTAGATTCGGAAAGGAATACCAGCCTAGCCAGTGTTGGCGGTATAAAGGTCGCAGCTGCTTCGTATGATGTTATTATCGTCGACTCAATTGAGACGGCAAGGAGACTGAGATCGATTGATGAGTTCAAGTACATTCCCATCGTACTCCTAGCACCGATTGTGCATGTCAGCCTGAAGTCGGCTCTTGACCTTGGCATCACGTCTTATATGACCACGCCTTGCTTGACCATAGATCTTGGCAATGGAATGATTCCGGCCTTGGAGAACAGAGCTGCGCCTTCATTAGAAGACAACACAAAGTCGTTCGACATTCTGCTGGCTGAAGACAACATCGTAAACCAAAGATTGGCGGTTAAGATATTGGAAAAGTATCACCATGTTGTCACCGTTGTTGGTAATGGCCAAGAAGCACTCGACGCCATCAAGGAGAAGCGGTTTGATGTCGTTCTCATGGACGTACAGATGCCTATAATGTAAGTTCTTACTTCAATCAATGTTTCTAGCTGTGCTGATAATCTTTAGGGGTGGATTTGAAGCCACGGCGAAGATTAGAGAATACGAACGCACCCTTGGCACTCAAAGAACACCCATCATTGCGCTCACAGCCCATGCCATGTTAGGCGATCGCGAGAAGTGTATTCAAGCCCAGATGGACGAATACCTATCGAAGCCTCTCAAACAGAACCATCTCATCCAGACAATTCTCAAGTGTGCAACGCTTGGTGGAGCGCTTTTAGAAAAGGGCAGAGATGTACGGCCATCTGTCAAAGATGAGACACCTAACAGGAACTCAAATGGAATAGCCAAACCCGTTTCAAGTCCCAACAACAACAATAGCTCGCGACCGCCCATCGAACCACGTTCAATCACCACGACGGGGCCTATCAACCACGGAAGTCTTGAGAGTCCCGCTCTCGTCACTGCAGATTCGGAAGATCCTCTAGCAAGAGTATGTATGCACATTCCACCCCATGTGAAGTTACTAACTGGGCCCTAGCTCCTTATGCGCGCACATAGCAGTTAACATACATCTGGATCATGATTTTCCAGGCTTATGTCACGAAAGTTTCTTCTTCTGTCGTAGATACCAACGATTACCATCTTCCCTTTTGATGTAACTCTTTCCGCCACAAATGAGCTTTCTGGCTGGCTACTTTGGGGCGTATTTGGCGTATAGGCGGGTCGGCAAGGGAACCAAATCAAGCAATGCAGTAAACGATGCATTTGCAACTATTGCATATTATCACTTCCGTTTCTTACTTTCTTGTTTCCTTTTATAATACCGAGCTATTACTTTATCATGGCTTACAGTGGCCTAGGCAAACCTAAAGGTAGCTCTCGTTTATACATATTTTTTACTGACTGGTTAGAATTACCAGCGTAACTGTAGCGAGTCGATCTATAGTTTTGGTGATGAGGCTATGCATCATTGAGAATATGAAGCATACATACGCTTCATTTTTGAAGATATTGAATGGTCTTGTCAACGGCTATTGTCCAAGTTGAGGTGGTGTGGTGGTTTTCGTCATGTGACTTATACTCACTTCGCGACGCGGCGCAGTATCATATTCCTCGATACGCCGCGTCTTCTACCGCACTCCAGCAACATCCTGACATTGATAAAGTATTCAAGTCACTGTTCCAGTATTGACAATTGCGGAAACTAAGACCGAAGTCTACGAAGTCTTTTCTTCTCCTTCCGAAGCTGAATCTGATAGCAACGTTTCCGACAATAGGCGCCTCTGACAAAGATTTATTATAGCGGCCAGCCACGAAGCACCTTTCAGCACAGGAGAGCAAACAATCGTTGATACTAAAATCCGGAAAACGTGGGAATTGTCGGCAGATGATTTTGAGCCTCGAAATCCTGCGTAGCAGGGTAAGATTAATAAGATTACTGTTGGAATATGTTCAACATCATCATTGTTCCGGTATTCGGGATCGTGCGCGCTGGCCAACCAGAGGCCCCGAATAGGTATAGCTTCGTGTAATGTAGACAAGTACTTTTGGTTTCTAGTTCCATAGTAATAATCAACAACCGACAACTACAATAAAAGACCAGAAGTCAGACCACAATAGAACATACTACGTGAAGAAACACTAAGGTAGTATGCTTGGTGGCACGTGCAGGAGGTCTAAGAACCCGATAAAAAGCTTGTCTATGATGAGGGAGCTCTGTTTAAAGCCCATCAAGATTCTGAAAAGGTTGCGCCTATGTTTGGAACACTCGTCATAGCACCGCCGTCAAAAAATGAAGGTGGAGAATTTATTGTGACCCATGCAGGACAAAGTAAGAGAGAGAGAGAGAGTCTGCTCTGATGGACTGAACCGAATGATGATATAACTTACAAGATGATCAATTTTCAGGTTTTCAGGCGTTACGCATGAAACTTCGTATTTTCATGTCCTTGCCGTGGAAGATATTCATTCCGAACATCCAGTCAAGCCTGTGGTGAGTCTGCCGCAAACTCAGGCAATAGTGTTTTGCGACTTATATCGCTACTCTCCAGGTAGAAGAGAAATATGGAGGATCTTCCCATAGCCCTCGCTTATATACTTAAACACAAATACACAGACCAACAAGTTGCATCCCATTTGCAGGAGGCATGTGCCAAAACAGGCTTTGTTCTGTACCTTGCGAGCCTTGAAAGGGCCGTCATGGGTGATTGCGACGACGACGATTATTACGGTGGTATTCATCCCGTAAATGATGAATATTAGACAACTATGTCCCTAAAATCAGTTGCCGAGTTGTCAGGAGTTGAGGTTGCCAAAGACCTGAACATCAATCAAGACTTTTTTATTCAGACTGATTCTTTTGAGGCTTGCGAGCCTGATGACGAACACCTTTCTGGCTTCACAAGAAAAGAGGGAACCACTATAACTGTACGTCGCCAATTTCTAGGAGCGAAACTTCCCCTTTCGAGTCGATTATTTTTTACTCCTAAATGATATTTAAATTCCTCCCGAGATACCTAGAATAAGTAAGCTAACTCTGGATTCTTCGCAAATGTATAGCACTTCGATCATAAAACAGTTGCAATTGTCATTCCTAGGACACTCCGAGTAGAATTTTTCTTGTCTCCAAAGCCTAGCAAGGCTTACACTTCTCAAATGCTCGGAAAGAAAGCTGACACGATCGCTTGGATTGATCGCCTTAGAGATGACCTGAATAGAGGAGGCAGTGATAAAAACATAGCCTATGATGACCTTCTACAAATATTTCATATTGCTATAGATTGGAGCCAGTGGAAGAGTGGGCCGTCGTGGAACACCAAGGAGGCCCCCTTCGCCAATGAGGAGTTAATACGGTACTATATTCTAGTCTATCCTTTTGTATTGATGCCTCTTTCTGTTCTCTGTCGCTGTTGATCTTAGGGAAGAAGCATTGTTCAAGAAGTTATTGCCCCTGTGTTCTAACAAAGCTTCTATGCGTATGTTTCGGTCCTTGGGATCAGCTATTATACGATACAAGATGGACTCTCCATTGGTGCAGTGAGTACAACATCTGTCAGAGCAGTATGTCCCTTCCATCTACCATAATCAAGCACCTACCCTCACAAGACATACTCAATAAGTACGTGAGATTGAGTTCTTCCCCATATTTCTACGAAAACTAACGAACTATAGGATCCTATCAGCTGTCAAACAAAACATAAATACTATCACAATGGCCATGGCCTTTCTGGCAGGTATCGTCGATTCTGGAGGCACGAAAAGTTCAATACCCGTCGATGTTATGCAAGCAGTATTCAAGGACGTGGTTTCTAACCTTACTAAGCATATTTCCTTAGCCCTCGTGCCTTCTGATTCAATAAAGAGAGCAATGCCAGGCAGCTCATCCATGTCACAGCATCTACTTAACCATTATTCTGGCCGGGTTGGTTTAGGCCCTCCATATTACAAAAATCCTCCACAGCAGACAGTAGACAGGACAACAGAGACAGAAATAACACCATCCTTCTATTCTGCCAATGTTTGTCCCTCGGCTTCACAGCGGGACTTAATGGCTTAATTCTGAGATTATGCACAGAGGTTGAAACCCATCCAGCAGCAACTCCTGAAAACATCTACTTCCCTTTTCTTAAATGATTAATCACCCGCCTTCAAGAGACAAAATTGCCCTTGCAGGACTCCCAATTCAAACTCCTATCAAAGAGTTTTCGAGCGGTACGCCATTGTATATGACGGACAGGAACCTACCATGCCTACAGACTAGCGACGACAAAAAAGGGGCTGCCGTAGATCTGAGTGTGTAGATTGCAAGGAGCTCCACATGTTCTTAGTCGATCCGACTCGAGAAGTCTAGTACGTACTTAATTTCTTAAGAACAGAGTTACCCTTTCAAGTCAATTACTTATTGCACCTAAATACTATTTTAAGATACCCTCAAGGTATCTAGAATATGTAAGGCTAATTACAAGTTTTTGGGTGTATAGTTGGTTCACTATGGTGCAGCAGCGAAGAAAGCATCTAGAGCAAGGTCTCGCATCCTCTGGACACTTGCTAGAAACCAATGGCAAAGGCACACCTTAAACTCTCGTGGCAAGGAAGAGCATGACGGAATTCGAGAGCACCATCAATTCTCGAAGATCACGGTGTGCGATTGCAGCTCAACCTTTTTAGAAGCTAAACACATTCGATATATCAGTTTCCAACATTCAAATCAGTGAAAGTATATGGGCAATGTTTAGGAATTCCCTGTTTGTAGGTTTAATCGTCCTATTCCTGTAGATAATAGCATTTTTAAGTATAGTACATCTATAGAGAATCTACACAACTTCAAGTGGTGGCAGAGCTTATGCAATAGCATTTTAGCCATGGACCTAGTGGCATTGATTTTAAGATATTTGCAGTCTAGTTCAGAAGCGCGCGTCTGTAACCAATACGTATCTTACTGGATGGCTCATTTGATTATATTACATTTATAAACCTATGTTAAAGATTTTTTTAGATCTAGCTAAAAGGCTAAGCTGATAATATTGTCGTTAAATATATTCGGAGGATGGTAACTCAGGTGCTAAGACTCATATTATACTATCGACAAGAAAACTATTTCAACGTTAGTACAGACA
>JAJONI010000142.1:4581-37997 GCA_022190145.1 Pezicula rhizophila
TATAAATTTTGTTTGATAGATTAAGCTAGCAAAATGAGCAATGCAAAACATACAATACTACCAATTAGACATTCCATAATGGCCCCCAACTCCTATCTACCGATCGGAAGCTTCTATATTCGATCATCAGCCATCCAGTTTGTCCGTTCCGAGGCCTCACCTCACTATCTCGTGTACAGTATGACTTGTAACGACCAGCATCCAGCATTTTTGCCTTTCAACAGAATTGATAGAATGGCATCTCTCTTTACACAATGTACTTCTATCTTCCAAGATCACCACGAACTCGCCATTGACATCAAAGATCCCTTCAAGTTTGGAGACGGCAAATTTAAACTATATGACAATGTTAATCTTTTTCTTGCAGCCGCCGAAGCTAGCTGTGTTATTTGTATAGGTTACGCAGCGAGGCGAGGCGAGCTTGGTGGGAACGCCTGGCAGCAGACATGAAGCAAAAGGTCTCAATTGCCAAAGCTGCTTCGTTCAAGATTGAATATGCGTTGACTCCTTTCCCTCGAGGGCTACGCATTTGTTTCAATTTAGTAGGAGTTTTGTTGAATAGCAAATCGTATCGAAACGTCACTCAGACTGAACCTAACCACTGATATATTTTGATCTCTGAATCTCTGATATTCGATCTTTTCACTTTGGTCATGGCGGTAGTAGCGGTGGCATTAAGGCTACATATACTCTAAACCCCGCGCTGCAGGAAGATCTTAGCACAAACACCGGACCCGTACTTGCTTGGTTAAAGTTGAGGTATGGCTCTTGAGATGTATTCAATATCATCAAAGCTGTGCTCGCGAGGAAGGCACATTCAGACCAACGCGCCTACTATACATCGGGGATTATCCTACTCAGCCAGCACAACTATGTTACTCCTCAAAACTACCCGCTTCATTGCGATATACTAGTCTAAGTCATCATTGGGGAAATGCCGAGATTTTACGAGCACTCTCTACCAACATTGAGGCGCTTGAAGAGATGCTTCCACTTAAACAACTTCCCAAGACCTTCCTCGATGCCATGGAATTTATACGACACCTTGGTATCCAGTACATCTGGGTAGATTAGCTATGCTTATATTTCAATCGATACCGAACGAAATACTGCGGAAATTTGAGGTTTGGACCTAAGATTGCCAAGTCACTCGATGATTTAAGTATAGTTAATGCTCAAAAGTCCTTTTTAAACTTAATAATGATCGCAGACGCGGTGTTAGCAGCCACTTCCTAGATTAGCCAACGCAGGTTAGCAATGCCTAGCGTTAGCCTCGCGTCTCGATCAAAACTGGAATTTATTTTGCAACTTCTTTACTTCATCACAATAACACCTTTAGCAAACAACATTCGCCATGTTTGCACGACACTTTCGCCCAATATTGCCGGGAGCCACAGCAAATTCCGCTTCTCCTGTCAACCTACAATTTGTACGGCGCTATGCTATTAAGTCACGTCGTGAGTTACTCAACGCAGTCTACCGTCCAGCATTCGGACATCTGAAGAAAGGCTCATCAGCATACATGGATTTAGCAGGGTCTGGTAGAGTCTGGGAAAACTTCTTTAAGCCTGGAAACATCGAACCCTACCTACAGGCTCAATCAGACTTGAAGCAGACTCTCACTACAATCGATGAGCTAAAGGAATGGTATCGAGAGAAGCACAAGGACAAGAAATCTATTGTTCGAGCTTTGGTTGCTGAATATGCTCATCAAAGCACATTTCTGGAACAGAACCCTCTTCATCTCGGCGACTCGGTGGTCATCCTTGAGGAACTCGAGAAACAACTGTTCTGTAAAATCGATTCTATGCATGTTATGTCAACTGCTGAAGCCTCAAAACTTGCTTTACCTACCCCGGAAGAACTTCTACCTGGCAAGGACACGAACCAAGTCACCGAGCTCCGAAACCATATTCTTGTTAGCCATTACGTTACCGAAACTGCTCTCAACAATCCCGGCACAGCCGGCATCTCTACTGCCGATATAAAGCAACTTTCGATGATGATTCTTCGAGGAACTGATGCGGAGACTTTATATTCTTTGAATTGGGGCAAGCGTATACATATTGGAGAATACCGCTCAACTCCTATCGTCGTCAAATCCAACCCACTGCGCATCTTCCCATATTCTGAAGAAATTTCTGCCTGTATGGATCGCTATATCGAGTGGCGCGACCGTAACCATGCCATCAACATTCTTCATCCAATTATCTTAGCGACTCATTTGTATACCTACTTTTTACATATCCATCCTTTCCTAGATGGAAACGGCAGAGTTGGCAGAGTCTTGATGGCTGATTACCTGATTCGTCAAGGATATCTCCCAGTAGTGTTCGTCGGCCTAGTCCGTGAAGATTATATTAAGATGATTTCAGACGCGGAAGATGGAAAGCCGGACAATCTTTGTGCTGCAGTCGCTCAAAGGGAACTTGAGATGATGTGGGAGATAAGAATGCGGCAATAAGTTGCCAAGGCGGAGGAACTTGTTCAGGAATGCTTGCGTGCGGCCTCCATAAGTGTATGAATGTATTAACTGTTTTATACTATGGCCCTAAAGTTGATTTGCCTGCTTAGTATGAAGATAGAAAATGCAGTAGATAAGTAGTACTAGCGGGTAATAAGTTTTCACGATCATTTCATAACTGTAGCTACAGGTTCATCATGATTGCAACCTTCCTTGGGCAACTCCTTCGAGTCTTACTGTGAGTACTGTAAACAGGGGTTGCCGTTTGCTTTTCAAATTATGCCCACATCCAGTGGTTCGGATATAGATCCTCCGATTGAGTTTCGTTGACATGCACAAGAACAAGCTCAGAGACAACGCATATTCCCTAATGGAGACTACATCTGTTTTAGCGAACAGTTCTAGGAACATAGTATCATGTCTGCACTACTTAGTTCTTGTAGCTAGGTTTTGTAGGAGCGACTATTATTGCCCCGTACGTTGCTCTTTAGTACTAAACAGTTATTCTAGGAGTGCTATAAATCTAAGACTTGCGAAACATTCCCGGAGGGTCTACCACGGGACTTTCATCCGGCAACTACGCATAAGTCACAGCGAGAAGCTGCCGCTCTACCTGTAGTCAACGATTTGTCGACCTTGCAAACGGCTTTAGATGCCTGGAATTCTATTCTCTTCTCATACACAACCGCGTCTTTGACCAAGCAGTCTGATCACCTCCCAGCCTTATCAGGTGTATCGAAAGACATGAAGGACGTCCTGAAGAGTAAATACCTAGCTGGTCTGTGGAATATTTGTCTTCTATATCAGCTTTTGTGGAGACTCGCACAGTCAGATAGACCCGAAACCTTGACCTCAGGGGCACTATCATGGTCCTGGGCATCAACCGCTGGGACAGTCATTCATTGGCAGCTCACTTGCGCCCACCCCGGAATTGTCTGAGTATACAGTAGCCCATCTCGCTGACTCAAAGGTAGAGAATGTGAATGATGAGATGGGGTCATGTATCTACAGGCACTATAACTATCCGTGGCATTCTAGCACACTTGTTTCCTATACCGAAGGGTTTCGATCTCCGCGAATACGGACAGCGTTTGGAGGATGAGTTAGCCCCCTTCTGTTCTTTTGGCCGCATGGAACCCGAGAGTATACTCGCTACTCATCAGAAATTCCGGGAAAGAGTAAGGGTGTCGAGATTGATCCGGTGATACACATGGACCGTATACCTTTGCCTGACGAATTTTTTCTGTTGCCGATCATCAACAAGCCCAATATTGCCCAAGGTCCATTAGTAGTACCCCTTGATTCAAACCGGCTTGATAGACCTTGGAAAAGGTGTGGAGTGTTTGAATTTACTCCTGAAGTGAAACGTGCGATGTCATTTGATAAGTTGGTTAAGGAACTCGCCGGGAGAGATGACATGCAGCGGACAATCCACTTGGTATAAGACTGCTAGTATTCTAACGGTAAACACATAGCTAGTTAGTTTTCTTTTACTATTTTGAAATGTCTTGGTTTTGATTTGAAGTAAATTGCGGGTTTGTACATTACGAAATATCCTATATATACTTTCTTATTTTTTTTATCTATAATTATGGCTATAAGTGTTCCTCTCTTAAGATGTTAGTAAAATTAGAAAAAAAAGGGGGGACTAGCGTATAGCTAAGCGAGTATTGGAGCATAGTCAAGGTGGGTAAATGTGTGCGAGCGACAGCATTCTTTTTACACAGCTTAAATATGTGCTACTCTTATTAGTTATGTAACTCCTCCTCAATATTGTCTTGCAGAATCAAAATCCCAGGCAAAACCAGGAACTCAAACCAATTATTCAAAAAAGAGCGATGTCCACGTCACATCTTATCCCCGTCCCAACCTACTTCAAATTAAGAAGAAAAATAATAGAAAATAAACCTTCAATATCAAACAATTCCAACCCTAAACAACTCCCTAACACGTCTGCCACAGGACCCCAACAATAAACTGTGCATGTTAGCACGCCGAGCAGAAACTCTGGTCTGGTGGCCAAAGAAACGTTAACAAAAGTTCCTGGGGATCTATTGCCCTGCTTCTACCCTCTGATCCTAGTCGTACTGTTAATGGGAAGCCATACTTCTCAAGTCTCAGTCTGCCGTCCATATTCAAATGTGTTCGGTCGTGGCAATGGCAGGTCATGCAAGACCACTTCGGCATCAATCATTTCAAACTTAGAGCATCCACAGGTGGGGGTGCCCCAAAGGAAGCGTCCAACAATCTCGTTATGCTTTAAAAGAATTCCCGCTCCGCCCTTACGAGTGAATGCGTATTTGAGCCCAGGGATGCGATAGGCTACTGCACCTACCACGTGCGTGTCAGGCTTGAGTATGGCTACTCGAAGGAGATAATTCCCATTGCATGTCTCACAATCGACTCTAACGACGGCGCCATTATCGCCGAGGTGTATCGTGCCGCCGTGGCCTTGTAGGAAGCGCATCGGTGTCCCATTGCTCATGGGACTCTTCAGACTGGTGTTTGAGAGGCCCATGTTGTCAGCTATCCAACTTATGCTGTCATCTGTATACTCTGAACTTGAATTGCACAGAATTTCGAGCTTGACTCGAAGCTGATCTAATCGGTCGTCTTCCCGAAGCCGATCGAATATATTATCTGGAGCCTGTCCGTAGAGGCGTCCTCCTAATGTGTTTATGAATGCGTACACATTAGGGCCCGTGGACTCAAGGACAAACCTTACAAGAAGAGTTAGAGTCTCGAATTTCTTTTTCTGGCTCCATTTCACTCTGTGTATGTCGCGGACTGAGCCAATGTTTTCGACTTGCACAGTCGTGCTGCTGGACGTAGAAGTGAACTCTTGAATACCACTAGAGTTCGCGACAAAGGGAGGTGCCTCTTCGAAACCCAGAGCGAAGGCAGTGAGATCGAGGTATCCAGAGTTTCTCATCTGGTTGTCGTCTGCGTTTGTCTGTGCCGTACCCGGAATCATCAAAAGGGGGCTGTAGTCGCCAACTTTGATGCAGCATTTGGCAACCTGCAGTAATGCATCGTGCTCGTCTGGGCTTAGTTGGGCTTCAGTTAGACCAATCCTCAAGACACCGAGTAGAGCGTGAAAGTAGTCCCTGCGAACCGTGACGCATCTGCGTGATAGTAAATCATGTGCACTACCAAAGCTTGTTCGAAGCCCTTGCGTGTTGTGGAACCTAATGAGTTCAGGTGGTCCCAACTGCCATGGTACCAGGTTGTTTCCCATACCCACCATTCGTTCGACGGCTAGGTGGTCTTCTTGCTTGCTTTCCTCACTCGACCATCCAATCCACATTTCTTGCAGTAGCGGGCGATAGACAAGGTGGTCGTTGATAAGGGTGTAATCTTT
Source organism: Pezicula rhizophila (assembly GCA_022190145.1). Lineage (NCBI taxonomy): Eukaryota > Fungi > Ascomycota > Leotiomycetes > Helotiales > Dermateaceae > Pezicula > Pezicula rhizophila. Next base: position 10,407 of record JAJONI010000142.1, read on the forward strand.
TAGCATTGTGCGTAATTCACGGCTTTGGATGTACTCCATTGCAGTCCAGACCCTACTAAACCATTTAGCGTTGCAGATGTTGCTGATTCCACGGCACTTTACGTATACGGAGTCCCCGGGTCTCATTGCTTCAATGGTCATATTGTCGATGTCTGAAAGATAGGCAACCGTCATGTTTGCATGATTGAAGATTAGAGGTATTGCTAGGATTATCTGGCATTTCAGGCTTGGTTGCCACTGCGGAACGCTGATATAGTCGTGCCAAACTTCAAAGTATTCCGTGAGACTGGCCATGAGCCCCAAGTATATTCGCGCAGGCACTTCACGGACAATAAGTTCCACATCATCGGCAATTGCCAAAGCTTGGCCTTTCTTGTACTGCAGCTCTGCCACATCTGGGTGCCAGACGTGTGATATGGCTACGAATCTTGTGGATTTGAACAGGCATTCTAGATGTCGGTGATAGATAAGAATCACCTCGTTCATCGTCGGGATGTCCACTTTCTCGGCGTGTTGTTGTCCGGCGCCTAGCATTTGGCTCTGGACCGTGAATGTTAGAGCTAGGGTTCCATCGGGGCTAATATTGCCATCGCAATCACAGCATTTTGCTTCTTCCAGGTCAATCCCAAACCATAGAGATCTTAGGAATGCCGTGCCGAATGGTTGGGCCGACTCGTCCATTTCAAGTGCGGCCGAAACTTGGGTGAAGGGCCGCAACACTTAATAGCTAACGGGTACAAGAATACGGGTTATGATCTGAGAGTCTTTCGTCGCCTACCACTGCATCAACGAATATTCAAACAGTATAATCGAGTACCTAGATTCTGTTAAGCAACTAAGTACGACGTGCGAACTAGACACCTGCCGTATCTGACGCTGGACTACAACTGGCAGACATAAATACGTAATTGTGCTATATACCTCTGTAAACTGAGCAAAGAAGTTCATCGCTGTTGTATAATAACCAATAAGGCACTGCCGCATGTCATGTCGTACAAAAGTGCACATTGAAAGCCTGGACAACATCCACCAATACTGACATGACTGTCCGGGGATGAAAGATAATTAAACATGAATTCGAAATGGGAATTTTCCGCCAATCATCTTGCAGATACATACAAAGCGGGCGAAATGACATGTAAGTTATGGAATTTCTAGTGCATATCTGAGGTGTAGCATACGAACTGGGCGAAAAAAGAGCATTTCTCACTGCATAATCTATACTTGGCATGCTATATACCTAGGGAAGGTACAGGAGATACACAAAGATGAGGCTGAAAGGAGGCGACGAGTATTTGAACGTGCATTCGGCACCACAACGAACATTCCTTGGCCTCCAGACACTTATTTTTGACCATTGTCGAAGTTTCAAGTTTTACAAGAAAATGGCCACCCCATCACGCGAGGCAACTAACAGTCTTCAGAATCACAGCCAACTAGCATCTCCAATTAGTCATTATAATGAGTTCGAGGTGGTTGTGGCTCATTTCAACGAAGATCTCTCCTGGCTGATGCCGTTCACATCAGCAGCAACTATATACATCAAAGGTTGACTACCTTCGACTTCTTAGCTTTAAGTCAGCGACCAGGCACCTCCACACTAAACAAGAATCTGACTCCCCTGTATAAAATTCAGGAACCCCACCCGCAAATAATGCCAGAATGGAGGCAATCCGGTCCATGAGCTTGCTGGGAACAGCAATTAAAGCTTCCACTCCACGGGATGCCGGTGGTTGGCACCATGTCCCAACATCAGAGCGAGGCTAGCACCATACAGACAACTACAGCCATCGACTTACTTACGTACATCTGAGTCAAAATAGTAATCAGGCTATAAGATGTGCTTTAGCCACGGACTTTCAACAAGGACACAGTGGGAGGAACACCTCCTGGCTAATTTTTCCAGTCGTGTCTTTGAACCCAGCTACAAGTTTAATTAAGGCACCCATAATCACTACTGTGAGTAGACTGCTCGTTAAGATTGCTTAGATGGCCATTGTGGTGTATGTCGGGCCCTCACAGAAAGTAACACAGAGATCAGATACCGGGGTATCGCATACCAGACAAAATGATGCCTGTATAGTTCACGCAGTGTGATTCGACTATACGTAGTTAATGGAAGGGTAGAGGCCGGTTTCTCTGGCAGCTTCAGTGCTCATGTATGTAGTGTGTTCATGAGGTTGCTAAGGTTTATCTAGGAGGTTGTTCGAAGCTGTAGGGAAAGAGCTGGAGGCTGAGACACTAGCTAAGCGAGATGAATAAACCTCCTTCAGTGTGTTTCCTGTCTTCCTATAACCTTCTTCAATTTCCAACTTTTGCCTAAATATCCCGGCTAGGTACACAACTTTACAGACAATACTTACCAGTTACCACCCCATACGGTACAATATGTCAACTGTAGCACACAATTCAGTAAGGATCTTCAGGCATTGACAACCTAAGACGCTAGTTTGCCCTTGTCTGCAGAGCAATTTGTGTCTGATCAGCCTACATCAATTAATCCATTAAGCTCTCCTTACCTAGCTCACAGGCTATGGTACCCAACAGATCATTGGCTCTGTTTTATCCTCTGTATTAGTCCAGCGACAACCTGGTTGAGCTTTTGATACGTTCTAGCGTTGCATACATATGGAGAAGAGGATGAAAGAGACAGCCTCCATTTTCAGGATGGTCTTGAAATTGGGCAGCAGAATTTAGCCTCCTATGGCATTGTCAAGTGAGATCTCGAGCAAACGCCATCAAATTCCAGCTTATTGTAGCTTGTACAATGGTGGGAGAGGCCATCCGGCATTCCCAAACTCGACCGCTGGCCAGAATCAATCCAGGGCCGTATGAGCTACAAAATTATGCCGGTGAAGTCATACGGCCCGTGATTCCGTCAGATTCAGATTGAGTTTTCAGAGCTCGACTATGTGGGCCTAAGGTTGTTTTCGCCAAACTGGACAAAGCACCAGAGGGTTACTGAGTTGATAAGAAGAAGAGTGTTTGAAATAGGTATGAAATTATAGAGATCATGGGATAAATGTTGACCTACTTTATAGTCATTTGAACAATCTCTCTCTAATATGGAATAGAGGCGAAAAGCAATATATCACCAAGGCTTCGCAGCACTAAATCCTGCAGCATTCGTCGCCAGGAGTCCAAGACTTGCTTATAAGGAGTAATTCCTTGTGATAAATCTTCCAGAAACTGGTACTATGTCCAAAATTTTTGAAAAGAGATAGCAGGATGACAACAAGCAAGTTCTCTGGGGATCAGAGATTCCTTAGACGGAATTCTCACGGCTGAAAACAGGCCCACATTGAGATCACACTTTAGGCAATACATGAGTAAGACTCAACTCGAGATGGATTCTATTTCTGGTGTATTTCATATGCTAACAGGGTGGCATCTGTCAACCATTATGGCTCCAAAAACAAGTCTGCTCGTCACAGTAGAACAATACCACCAGGCAGATGCAGAAAGGTAGAATGACCTTGTCAAATGGAAGAAGGGAACAATTACCCCTATGATCGACCATTTTGCCTCAGTAGACAATAATGTCCATGAATCAGATGGAGCTATATTTCTCCAACGAATCGAAATGGTGTGGTAAAGAGAGAGAGAGATTTAGATGTTGTTCGCCGCAAGTAATGTACTATATACCAGTTAAGTTTTATAAAACGAAATTTTGGAAATCAGGAAATAGAAAGCGAACCTCTATAGTCCGAGACATACAACTCGCTCTTTGTTACTACATTATTGTCCTCAGCCCCAGCCTCTCTTCTCTGCCTATGATAGTAAATCACAAGAGGGGTAAAGGTAGCTAAAGGGCATTTCCTTCCACCTCTAGTGTAAATGGCACATTATATTTGCATATTACCTATTGTTCTGTTAAACAGTCGCGGATTCAAGGTAAACAATGGTTTGCATTAAATAAGTGAATGATGACGTTATCTTACAGAGTTGAAAGGACTACCTAATATAATTTCTATACTACTTCCTTAGTCTAAATTATCAAGTCGTTCTAACTCTAAGGTAAGTTGCTTTAAGAATGCTAAGATTCCTCTACTAATTAGCAACTACTTGTCGTACAACATGTACTAAGTAGGGAACGCAAAATTCCTCTGCCTTACTAGCGGCAAGCCTGCTTACTAGCACGGATCACAATTTACTCACTTACTATACCTCCTTGGACAAGTTGTCTGATTTACTGTGTAATCATACTTAAACCAATGTCTTTGCCAACCAGCGTGTGCCAGTGACTTAGTGCCGATTGTCGAAGCGTCTCGGAAGCGCCGCGCGGGTCTAATGGGGCCTAGACCACCTACAGTATTGAAGTTTCTGTACTAAGAATGCGTGCTCTTAATTGTCAAAGTCGATCGGCACTCTCGAGAACTCATTTGAGTATGTGTAGATATATCTTCTGGTAGATTGCTATTTTGAGGTATAATATATATAAAGGTATGGAAAAGTCTCTTCACGCTTTGTACTTCTGTGCCGGTTTAAATGTAACCAAGTAACGCGCTACGGGCGTGTTCAAATCGAGCCCCACATCCCTACGTAAAAGAAACAAAAGAGTTGAAATCTCTGTCTCTTCTCGCTCATAGGTCTGCTGGGTCGTTGCTTCCAGTTACCTGGAGCGGTGCGTATTTATTAACAAGGTAACACATGTCGTTGTACGCGCTGTGCACGAACACCGAGTCAGTACGAAACAATTCCTTCATCCCCCTCTTTACCCATCTCTCTAAAGGACAAAACTTACGAAGTGCGATCAATCCCACCCGCATGATGTGCCGAAGCCCAAATATTCATGTAAATGCAATATAACCTATTCCGATCATCAAACATCTCAACCGGTTCACTAATCCCAGCGTTCCTCAAATACTCCCTCAAATAAATCTTATTATTCACAAAACGATGTCTTTCACATCTCCACATCCCAAGTTCCATCTCATTGTGCGCGTAGTACGCACCTGCGTCAAAGATGTAGATGTCGCCTGTTTCGTAGTCGGTGCCAATGTTGCCGTCCCAGAGGTCGCCGTGGATGAGGGAGGGCTTTACGGTGCGCCCATCAGATTCAAGAGGGCCGAGGAGTAGGGGAATCACAGAGGTTATTACGCGGTCAGAGACGGAGGAGAGGGCGTCCCAAGTACCGTTTTCCTGAATATCGATTGTGATGGAATGTCGAAGCATCTTGGTAAAGAATGATTGCCAGCTAGGATCCCACCTGGGAATTCTTGGATTAGCATTTTCTACCGATGCGGAAGTCAAGCACGCATCTCAGAAGTACATAGGAGGCGGAAAGAGTTTCGAGTGAAATGTCTGCCATACTCCACAGCTTGGGGAAATTTCCCTTGATTTGTCGTGACGTGGAAGCCGAAGCAATTGTTTGGCGACTTGCTGAGTTTGTGCAGCTCTGCTACACGAGAGCAGAACTGCGCAGGATCCGGCATATCATTTGCCATCTCAATGAACTCGCACAAGAAGAAATATGTCTCTGGATTGGACATCTGGAATTTTCCCCAGGCGTATGGCTCAGGCACGAAGGATGGCATCGTCTTGTAGAGCTCAGTCATGGAGTGAAATTCCCCTTCTAGCATCCGCCTCCCTGAGTCTTCTGTTGCACATTTCAGAAACCATCGCTTTGGAGTTCCATCTGCGAGAATGGTCGATATTCGTGCTGTTACTGTCCATGCTGAAGAGCCATAGCTGTCTGCCGCGACAATCTTTGTGCCAGGTGGTAATTCTGTTGAATGCGTCAGTTGCAGACCTTCCAGCTTAGCTTAAGCACGCGCAAGTTTATGTTTAATTAATGGAAGCCTGACTCTCAATCACAGCTGCGTCTAAAGGGAAGCTGCCCTCGATGCCGGGGTCAAGATTCTGAAATTTATGGATATCCTTTACAAGACTGTGAACTGCAGTAGACATTTTAAAGCCTCAAGTGAAGTTTGCGGGATGAATGGAGGTGAGGTGTGGGGAACACAAGGTAGTTTATAAATATAAATGCGTGCGAGGGTCGGGCCTAGCCGCTGATAAGTAAGTACGAGTACCGTACTTCGTACTAAATTGTGGAAGCGCTGGCCCCCAACAATCGCCAATAATGGAAGTTTGCCGACGGGAGTGCTCGGTGATAATAACATGATACATGCATATGGTCTTTTCCGTGTCGTTGCAATGCCGCTTCGTCTTTTATACCCTTGGAGGAAGGCGTTGGCTGTGTGCAGCCTTGTCATGATAAGAGCAGCGTGGCGGCGCTTATTCTTCAGCATTTGCAATCTTTAGAGCATCTCCGGCGGCAACTCCTCGTTCAATGTTACATTGCGTCCCGATGCGTCGAACCGCATACAATGACACAATGATCCAGTGACATGTACAGAGTGCGAGTACGAAGGCCTGAAGTAGTGTCACAAGCAATTGACACAATTCTCCCTACGCATACTCTACAATGCTCAAGAACGTTAGAGTTCAGGCATAAGGCCAGGAGTAGTAAAATTCACTGGTCCCTGAGAACTTCAGCCGCAATATTTTGGAGTTTTGAGGCGATCACGTTCTACCTACTATATTGTGCGGGGTATGACATTTCAAATCCACCAGGCCAGGACTGCCGGGAATTCCTACCTCATTGATACTCCTAGTAGCCGGTTGTGCAAGGAGTGCAGATACCTGGCAGGCGCCACTACATGGTTCAGATCGTGCCCTATTACCACTCAGATTTGCTGACTCTACAACCTTGGGACTCGAAATTGAAATTGGATTTGGGCTTATCTCGGTTTGCAAAATATAGCACGCATCTACAAATGTGCGAAAGATGGTAAGCAGCAAGTGTGTGCTGTTGGTTGAGTACGAAGGCCACCGTTAACTTATCATAGTGGAGACTTCATTCCAGGCACAAGAGCAAGGCTTCAGTGCCAGCCGTGGAAACTTCGAGGACTACGGGACCGTCATCAACACCGATTGCTGCTGCTCGATCACCCACCGAATTCTCCAACTCGACTTTCGACGCTTTATCTACCGAGCTCGAGCGTACCCAACTTGCTCCTCGATCTAAATCGTCTCCCTCAGGACTATCAACCCGATCTCGATCCCGTTCGGCAGATCGATCGTTAGATCCTCTCGGCCTGAGTGTTGTCTATGAACCAGAGACAGATCCATCACTAGACATAATATTTGTACATGGCTTGGGAGGCACCAGTCGCGCAACATGGTGTCACAATCGCGATCCGGAGTTTTATTGGCCACAAAAGTGGCTACCATCAGAGCCAGACATTCAGACAGCCAGGATTTTGTCATTCAGATACAATGCCCAATTTGCAGCTCCAGGCCCAGCCCCAATAACAGGAATATCTGATTTTGCGAAAGACCTTCTGTTCGGAATGAAATTTGCCAAGAATGAGCGTTTGGAAGAGCTTGGTATAGGAGAGGTGGGCTTACTTCCATTTATGCAGAATCCCGGGTGAGGCTAACTGCAATGTAGAGGCCAATAATCTTTATTGTTCATTCAATGGGCGGACTTGTAGTCAAGAAGGCGAGCTCAATATCTTCTCCGGAGTTCATCTGGAGCAGTTATCTAACAATACTAGGCATACATCCTTGGACAGAACAGCGGTGATTATGAGGAGATGGTCTCATCCATAAAAGCCATCCTGTTCCTCGCGACACCTCATAGGGGAACGCGCCTCGCAGAACTGTTGAATAGAATCCTATCTGTCTCCATATTCAACCACAGTCCAAAACAGTACGTTTCTGAATTAAGCAACACTTCGCGAGCTCTGGAAGATCTCAATGATCAGTTTCGCTGCATAGCGCCGAAGCTACAAATCATATCATTTTACGAAACTCTGCCGACCCCCATCGGACCGAAGAAAATCACAGTCCTCGAGAAGAACTCATCAATCCTAGGGTATCCGACAGAGACATCAAAATCTTTGAACGCAGATCACCACCATGTTTGTAAGTACGAGAGCACGCAAGACCCCAATTACGTTACTGTTCGAAATGCGTTGAAAACTGTGGTCTCCACAGTACGGGTAGCGGGACAGCGATTACTCGGCACCCAGGGGAAAGAACAATTAAAGCAGCTAGAGGGGTTGCTCGCCATATCCGAGAGTCCCAGCGAGGATTTGGCCTTCTTCCAGAAGCGCTGGACACCGGGCACTTGTGAATGGATCCTTTCCAATCCAGAATATATGAGATGGGTCGATGGTGACACAGGCTCTAAAGTCATTTGGCTTCACGCCTTACCTGCGACCGGCAAATCAATTTTGTCCTCATTCATCGTCAACAACCTGCTAGAGACGAAAGCACTGTGCGCCTACTACTTTTTCCGGTTTGGCGACCAGACAAAGCGATCGTTAAGTGCCTGCTTGCGGTCTCTTGCTTTTCAGATTGCAGAGCAGCTGCCTGCATTCCGCAAGACGCTCCATGAGATGGGAAACACTGGTGTTAGACTCGAGAAAGCCGATACAAGAACAATATGGCAAAAAATCTTCACCTCTGTCCTCTCCAATATGACACTCAGCAATACTTTTTACTGGATCATTGACGGTCTTGATGAGACGGATTCACCTCGACTCTTAGTCGAATTGATACAAAGTATATCTTCGTCCATGCTTCCCATTAAGGTGATGCTCGTCAGTCGACGAAGCCCTGACCTGATATCGGCATTCGAGAGATTGGCAGCGGCAGGACCAATTCAGAGTTTGACAATAGAAGACAACGAACAAGACATTCGCCGATACGTAGAACAAGAAATTGACTTCATGCATGCCCCTCCGGATTTAAAAGCCCAGGTAGTTCGGAAAATCTTAGAACGAGCGAATGGAAATTTCCTGTGGGTTAACTTGGCTCTTACCGAAATCCTTCAGTGTCTCACACCCACGGATATCGAAGAAACACTCGAGGGCCTTCCAAGTGGAATGGGAGAGCTATATCATCGTATGGAATCTTCGATTTTGAATTCTACTAGACCAAGGGATCAGGACCTTGCAAGAACCATATTAACATGGGCTGCTTGCCCACGACGGCCACTTACATTGTCTGAATTGGAGCAGGCTTTAAAGCCCGAATTTCCCGTATTACTTGACCTGAGTTTTACCATTAGTCAAGTCTGTGGCCAATTTGTAGTCATAGATTCGTCCAAACAAATTGTGATGGTGCATCAGACAGCAAGGGAGTATCTTGTCAAATCAAAGGAATCAGCACTAGCCATACTACCAGCTGAAGCTCATCGAAAGATGTTCGCCAAATGCATGTATTTTCTCGATCAAAGCACGCAACGTCGTGGATCTGAACGTCGCAAGTCCAGTTATTTAACTGCTGACAAGGAACCTTTTCTACACTACGCAGCAACATCATGGCCATATCATTTGGATCTGAATTCGGCTACCTCAGATGAACCCCTCATCCTCATTACCAAATTCTTACGCAGCACGTCCATCTTGGCCTGGATATCATCACTAGCAGAATTTGGCCAGCTAAAAGTCCTTGTCCATGCCTCAAGGACTCTCAATACCTTTGTTCGTCGCAGACGAAACTATGATGCAGGTACAAATCCTTTACTTCATCGATTACAGGACCTAGAGCTCGTGGAACTTTGGGCTACGGACCTCATCAAGATCCTTGGAAAATTTGGACTAAACCTAACAATGGACCCCTCTTTCATTTATAAACAAATACCCCCGTTCTGCCCTCGGGATTCGATGATCCACAGGCAGTTTGGCATAAATGGGTCCGGGCTCTCTGTCAACGGCATTTCTAGTACATCTTGGGATGACAGTTTGGCGAAAGTATCTCTTGGTTCTGGCTCCCAGGGGATCACGATGGTCTGTTCCGGCAACCATTTTGCAGTTCTAACAACTTCAGGCCAAATAATTCTATATAGTACAATAACCTTCGAGGTTGTCCATATTTTGCGTCACGGAGAACGTGTTTCTACTATATGCTTTAGCCATGGTTGCGATCGATTCGCGTCCTCCGGATTTCGTACCACTAAAATTTGGTCTGTTGCAACAGGAAAGGTTGTTCTCCAAATTTTAAACCCAGCAAGGACAAGAGCACTAAAGATTGCCTTCTCCGCTAATGATGATTCTCTACTAATTGGCTCGGCCGATCGTGGCATTAGGATTGCCCCGTTAAATGTACCGGAGCCAGCTTGGTCCTTGATTGACGACCGACTCTTGAGAGAAGATAGTTCTCTTGATCGAACGGTTACAAACTCGCCGAGCTGTGTCTCGTTTAGTCCTGACGCCACTCACGTTGCTGTTGCATATCGTGGGTTCCCTCTTTCTGTCTGGAGCATTGATCCGCCCGAACTCATCAGCCGTTGTCGACGAAATCCTAATGATCCGAACAACCTCTGGGCACCTGTCGACCAAGTAGTGTGGCATCCATATTCGGGGGAGGTTCTTGGCCTGTATCTCGGCGGTTACGTATTTAAGTGGAATCCATACAATGGTGTGCATCAAGAGATCTATGCCTCAGCATCAATCATCGCATGCAGTCCTGAAGGAACCTTCTTTGCGACTGGCGACGGAGGCGGAACAATCAAACTTTACGACTTTGACCAGTTTGCTCTAGTGTATCAACTCTCCTGTGAAAATGTCGTGAATGACATCTCGTTCAGCTCTGACAGCCGACGGCTGTTTGATCTACGCGGGCAATTCTGCAATGTCTGGGAACCGAATGCACTACTGAGATTAGATGATGTAGATGAACAAGGCCGGGATAGTGAGGTGGGTAGTGAGTTGGGCAGTCTACCGACAGCAGCCATATCAGAAGCTGTGATCGAAATCAGAGATCCAATAACCGCAGTGGCTATTCAGCCCCGAGGCAGCTATCATGCTACGGGCGGTGAATCTGGAATTATCAATATCTTCAGTAGCTCCAAGGTCATGTCTCCAATTGAGCTCTTTCGGTCCTCTAGTATGTTGACAGTAGAGCATCTAGATTGGGGAGAAGATGGACAGCACCTTGCCTGTGCAGAGTTAGGAGGAAAGATAACTGTGAAGCTTGTGACTCCTCCTCGGTCTGGTGAAAAATGGACGGCTAAGTCCATATTTGACATCAAGATGGAGGTCGATGTTGGCGGCATTCAGCAAATCATGTTGAATACCGACAGCACCATTCTTCTTGTCGGAAATCGCAGCACTGCTACACTATTATCGTTGAATGCAAGGTTTGACGTAGTATCACGACCTCTTCCTTCCCAAAGCTCGGCAGCTCGATGGATCAAGCATCCTACTGACCCAACATTGTTACTGGCGTTCAGCTTCGAATCTGTACGGATCTACAGATGGTACGAGTTGACGCAAATTGGAGCGTTTGAAATCATGCATGCGGGAATGAAAAATCTGCAAATGGAAGACCGACCGCCACTTATTCGAGCAGGCCGTTCGGACGACATTATCGCAGATGACAATGAACAAACTGTCAAAATCAACAGGCTCATCGCAACCCCGACAGGTTCGCACATACTCTTCCAATATACTGTCACATCGAGAGGAGCGGGGCGGTATAATCAGACATTGATCTTCGACACATCCGCTTTCGAGAATGGCAACAAAGTTTCCGCCAGCCCTGGCATTGCAACCGGTATTATTAAACCCATCTTCGTGCCTGAAGAAATAGAGACTCGAGTCGAGATTCCACTGGGAATCTTGTCAAAGAATCGTTTCATTTACCTTGATAAAGAATTCTCAATGTGCTCCCTGCGGCTAAACGCAAGAGGAGTAGACGAAAAGGATATGCGAGAACACTTTTTCTTGCCTCGGGATTGGCTCAACAGTGACTGTTTGGAGCTTTGTACTTTGCTTGCCGATGGAACATTTCTTATCCCACACAATGGGGAAATTGCAGTCATCAAAAGTAATGTTATGTTAGAATGGTAATAGATAGGGTGGGAGGTTTGCATGCAAGGAGTTAGGAGTCATTGTACTCAGAAATGGAATTTTTCCACTTTCGCACGAAAATATCTCACGGAAATTATTAATCAAAACATAAAGACAAGAACGCTTCGTATATTAAGCATTGAATGCCAATCAACTATGAGGATGCATTCGCATCTTGACTTGTGGCAATTTTAGCCTTTCTCCACATCATCCCATATCTGTGAACGGTCCAGATTGGAAGCAACATGCTGATGCAGAGCCCTGCAAAGATAGTGAAACACCACCCCACGCCGATGCCATCAATTACAACTTGAAGTAAAGCCAAGCCACCAGCTGAGAGACTGCATCGCACGATGTTGAGAGCGGCCTGCGCACTGGCAGGAGATGTAGGATGAAGGTCAACAAGTAGAGTGCCGCACATCTAACTTCAGTCAACAACTAAACTGTGAGTCTGGGTAGAGAAATTGGACTTACATTAAACACCACTGATATCATTGCTCCGATTAAGAATTGCAGGATTAAGGGCACCGCAACAGACTTCACATAATTAGCACTTTTAAGTTGTATAAGGTACAAGGAAAACTTGACTCACCGTACGGGTGTGGAGCGCCCAGCCGTATCCTACAATACATACACTGCTGATAATGACTGGATACCAGATACTTCTATATCTGGCTCTCTCAATTGGGAAACATGCCATGTCGTCTCCTGAAACTTTGTCAATGACGAAGTCATAGTCTTTAGCTGTGCGACGGTAGTCCCAGTTCATGATACGGCCTGGAGATTATTAGACAATCAATTTCGTAGAAGTAGATGTGTTTGGGTGATGAAGGAGAAAATACCGGAGAGGAAAGATGCAAGAGCACATCCAGCCCCGAAAGGGAGGTAGATAAGCCCCGCTTCAAGCTGGTTGAATCCGTAGAGCTGAATGAACAGCGAGGACATCGAGGCTTGGACGCAACCATATGTCATGTAGAAAATGCCATTAACTAAGACAATGAGCGCTGTGCTTCTATGAAACAACAGTTTTAAACAAGTAATTGGATTCGGAATGTGAAATTTGCGTTTGGGGAGGCTTTCTGCATCACTCTTACTTTGAGCATCCGAGGGCGTCCGTCGTAAGAGTGACAAGGCAGTCTGATGATAAAATGCTGTTGCAATACTTCCATTCCCAACAATGAGACGAGATGTTTCGGGGAGGAAGAATACGATTAGTAGGAGGCAGAAGCCAGAGAGCAGGGCCAGGAGCCAGAATATCCACCACCATCCTGCATGTTGTGAGAGAGCGCCTCCCAGGACTGGGCCTAAACTAGGGGCAACATTTGGACTGCAGGAGGGTGTCAATAAAGTCCACCATAGCAACTATGAAGCATAGGATTAACTTACCCACAAAGAACTGCTCCAACAAAAGAGCCCCGCTCAGCCGGAGTTGCAATGTCTGCCATTACGCCGTAGGCAATAGAAATGGTAGCTATTTGTTAGATTAGAAAGGTATTCCCAATCACGTCAAAAAATAAAAATATACAAACCTGAGCTACCAACACTCTGTACCATCCTCAGAACTAATAAAGCCGGCCAACTCCGCTGCAAGGCCAATCCTACATCAGCTGCACAGTAGATGGTCAAGGTCAAAATATACACCCAGCGACGTCCAGTCATATCTGCCAAGTCGCCAATAATTGCGGGAGCAATTCCAGACACAATCATATATGATGTGATGGTAAGATTGATCAGCTCGATCGAGACATGAAGATCTTTAGAAAGCGAGGTGATTGCCGGGTAGTAGATGAAGCTACTAAGCGGGGAGAACATGCCAGCAAATGCGACCAAAAAAACAATGAGACGCTTCTGTGCTTTGGTGAAGGTTGAATACGGTATGGGAGGCGCTGGATCGGTATCATCTTGTTGATGTTGCTCAGCTAATAAGAGCTTGGGGTCCTTGGATGTGGTGATGATCACAGCCGAGTCATCTTCTTCTCGGCTTTTCTCCATAGCGCCCATGAAGGAAAACGATTGCTAGAATTTCAAAGGAAAGGCTGAATGGGATTTGGAATATGTTGGCATCCAGCCAGTCGTATGTTATTTGTTTTATATTTTTTGAGTGCCCTCGGGAAATGAAATGCCGATATGTAAGTATAGAAACTTGTTGGACTCGGTAGTATGCGCTGCTTGCTGCAGACTGCAGTAGTCACAGTGACAAGGATGCTACATGTGAGTATGAGTGTGAAATGTTGGAATTTGCATTTTAACAAGACCACAGTGATTGGTAACGACATCATTTGGTGAGACTACCACTAGTTGTGAGACAGAGAATGATGAGATGGCTGCAGAAGTCAAATTGAGGGGTGCTATTATGGGGAAAAGAAGAGAAAGACGAAAGTACCTTGATTGTATGTCGGTAGTGCAACGAGGCTCAAAAGAGAACATTTCCAACCGCATAAGCGCTGTGGGTTGTACAGAGTACTTCAAGCGCGTGACTGCCTTGAATTACTTATCCGCCTGGTGAGGAATAAATAGAGTGTGGTATTGTCTTCTAAATTTACCTAGGATTGTATTGAGTTGAGCGCGGCCAAGAGGCCAAGTTGTGCATGTCATGTCGGTCACAACTCTCTCCCTCTACCGAAAAGGGTTGGAATTTCGTGCGTGTGGAGTTCCTTCGAAGACTGCTTTATTATTACTACCCGGCCTGGTAATCTGAGATAGAGATATATCCTCTAAACACTTGAAGGGATGGAAATTAAGTTGCAACCTTCGATAGATGATCGTACTGTAGGTATGCTTATGCTTAGAATTGACAGGGATAACCTCCTGTACCTAGGTATCTAAGGTAGCAACTCTGGGAAGATCAATCATGTGACAATGTAAACAATCGAATACCTTACCGCTGGATCGCAGAGGGCTCTTAGCGCTGCCAAACACAAGACACCCGCCAACTCCACACCACGATTGCATCACCCATCGCGCAAGGCTTCGGAAATTACTCATTCTGTGTACATCATCAATTACGCTTGTACAAAAGTAGCTGCACAATTTGCATATCACCAAATCGAATTATCACCAATCACAAAAGCGCGAGCCCCTAGCGACGCGTTCGAACATCAAAACAGCACACTGGCTCAACTTCTATCTCCACGTATGAAACAACTCAGCCTGGCATACTTAGTCGATTAGGACCAGCCTGAAAAGATGAATGCCATCAATGTGGCCGATCAATACTTTACCGTTGAGGAGCGAATCGCATCATTTAAAAAGACCCAGAAGCTTTCGAATAGGAGGACGTCCACTGCGAGTACCAAGGGTTCCAAGTCGTTGAAATGGCCTCACAAGTTCTTGTCTGGAGAAGAGGTATGGATTCAGAGTTTGCGCTATGTATAATGTTGTGTTGACCACGCGCAAAGCTCGCGAAAGCAGGATTCTTTTACTATCCATCACAAGATAACCCAGACAACACTACATGCTTTCTGTGCCAGAAATCTATCGACGGTTGGGAGAAGGGCGATGATCCAGTTGCAGAGCACGTGAGGCATTCACCAGACTGCGGGTGGGCAATTGTCGCGGCGATCGAGGTACAAGATGGCGTATTAAGTGAAGAAAATCCTGCGAGTTCGAGGATGGTCGAGGCGCGAGCCGCGACGTTTGCAGATAAATGGCCACACGAGCAGAAGAAGGGCTGGAAGTGCAAGACCAAGCAGGTATGCTATGCATGGAGGATGTTTTGAGGCGTATCTAACGCGTTTTACAGTTGGTAGATGCTGGCTGGAAATATACCCCTACTCTTGAATCTGATGATATGGCTACATGCGCCTACTGTGGCTTGGGTTTAGACGGGTGGGACAATTCAGACAAACCATGGTAAACTCTTTCACCCGTCCTTTCCCCATTCAATCGCTAACTTGAAAGGGATGAGCACATAACTCGGTCTCCAGACTGCACCTTCTTTTCTCTCATGAACAACGCCCAGCAGGTTCCTGTAGCGAAGAACACAAACGCCAAGAAGAGTAGAGCCTCCAGACTCTCAACGCAATCAAACCTCACCATGGCTTCAGAAGCACCATCGTTCATGGATCAGACCGCAGGGGAAGGAGATAGCATTCTTACTACAGCCACTACTGCTACCTCAAAGGGAAGAAAAGGTGTCAAGGGAAAGAAAACAACAACAGCAAAGGGGAGGAAAGTGAAAAAGGACGTTGCAGAAGTCATGCCGGAACCTGAGGTGGAGCCTGAGGATGACGAGTTTGAAGTGAAAGTGAACACCCCCCCGAAAGCCAACCGCGGAAAGAAGAGAAAGAGTTTGGAGATGGAAGATGCTCCGGCCTCAGAATCAGTGCCAAAGAGACGAAATACTCGCGCAAGAGGGAGCATAGCCGAGAACTCAATACCGGAGGATAGCATCACTGAGGCAGACACAACCCTAGGCACGAAACGTCCCAAGGCTATGCCCAAGAGAGGTCGTGGGTCTGTAAGAAAATCATCACGAAAGGCTTCCACAATGTCAATAGCTTCAACAGGGGTGTCAGAAGTCCCCGATGATGCCGAAATTGAACAAAAGCTACTCGACGATCTTGAGGGGCCCGTAACGGATGACGAGGGGCAGGAAGCCTCAGGGGTACCTAGCCGAAAAGAAACTAGATCTAGCAAGATCACGAAATTAGAACACCCAGTATTTGGCATAGGGCCAATGGACATTGATGAGGCTGCAATCGAGGCCGAACTGGAGGCGATGGAGGTCAAATCTAGACCTTTACCACCACTCCCAAAAGCTAAAGGAGCGAAGGGTAAACAGCCACGAAAGCCATCCGCGAAACAACAAGCTGCTGCAAAGAAGGCTGCGGAAGCCGAAGCTGCTGCCCAAAAAGCAGCAGAAGAGGAAGAGGAAGCATCGCAGCAAGTAGTGGGTGAACTGGAGCAAAGCATATCTGTTCAGCAGTCATCACCAGTGACTCTACCGAAAGGCCGTCGTCAAACCTCACGAAAACCTGTGCCCAGAGGGACAAATGCCTCCGAAATAAGTTTAGACATAATCGAAAGCAACTTGTCATTGGGCAATGCTTCTCACGACATTGATACTGTCATGAAGTCTGATTCCGGGAATGAGACTGATGCTAGCGTGGCCAGCCAATCAACTGTTGTAAGGGGCGGCAGCAAAGCCCGCCGTGGAAGCACGTTGAAGAAGGGCAAGAAAGGAAAGAAAGGAGCGAGCAAAAACATCGAGGAGATTGTCCGCAAGGAGCCTGAAGTCACAGACGCCCAAGATGAGATTGAATCTTCAGCCAAACCCTCGGAAGAAGTGCAAGAAGCGGAAGAAGAGGATATCCATGTTTACGAAGCTGTGGAAGAAGAAGCATCAACGATGTCAGAAGCCCTTGGGCAAGTACCAGCTCCAACGCCAAAGGCAGCTAAGAACCGGACACGGACAGTGAAGGCAGAGCCTGGTCCAATACCAGAAGCGCAGGAAACCATTACAATGGCGCCAAGTCCTTCTCCCATAAGGACCCGCACTTCAATCCCTCCGCCCAAGAAGGCAGTCAAGGTTCAAGCCCCTAGAGCCCCGTCACCGACGCCTCCACCAAACGAAGCAACACCAACACCGTCTCAATCCTCCGATGCAGAGAACCAACCTCCGTCTTCAAAACCTTCAAAGCCCTCTGACACTGTGAAGAAGACAGCATTTGCAACACCTGGACATTTAAATAATCTGGCTCTTGCAACGAGCACCCCTCAGATTTCGCCATCAAAACGAAATGTAATTGCTGGGCTTCAGAGCGAGCATCCCTGGACGGCTGTAGACCTGGATCTTGTATTCTTGAAATCGCCAGCTGATGAGAACGCACCGAGAAGAGGAGCAGGCTTGTTAGATGAGGCATTAGAGAATGCCAAGACCGGCAACCTGACAAGTCCCGAGAAGAGAATGACAGTGGAGGAATGGATCCAACATAATGCTGGCTCGGCCGAGGAAAAATTCCGTAATGAATGTGAGAGGATGGTTAACGTGTTTGAAAGGGAGGGCGGGCGGGCGATGAAGGCTCTAGAGGGCGTCTTAACTGAATAAGGTTGCAAGTTGGTGGATAATGTGAATGAAGCAATGAATAATTGATGACTGGAAGGGTTCTGGACGGACTTTGGAGGTGGATTGGTTGGATCAGTGGCGTCGGGACTTGGGTTCCTGTGTAGATCTCAAATGAAGTTATATGTTCCACTTCACTTATTCTTCGTCTAATCCGTGTCTTCATGAGATCGATTCCATTAGCTTTGTGCCTTGTTTTGCCTTGCTGTCACCTGAACGCTATGGTTATTCCACAATTTGGGTGATATCACTTAACGTTTGTTCCTCTCTTCTTTGTTGCCTATCATTAGGTTTTTACTTGCATCTAAATTGGCTATTACATTAAACTCTAATAAAAAATACATTCTCTCCGCCTTCCCACAGTCATGACCTCCAGTAGAATTGTAACGAATCTCTACTAAGAATAGAGGTTAGAGTGCCAAACCGTTGCATATCATTACTCTGATTTACACAACACTATCAAAACACCGCTCAACCCCAAAACTGAACACCGAAGCTAAGGACACCCACCCTCTCCTGTGATCCTCGTCCCATTACTATCGTCAAACATAAACGGCAGCCCACAAAACGACCTCTCCCATCTCCTCCCCTCCCAAGTAACCTCACTCGGCCTCTCCTTTCCCAGACTCCTACTCACAGCCTCAGCCTCACTCCAAACCCGAATCAAATTCTCGCCAGCCAACTTCGCAATCTCCTCATCCGTCGCACCTCCCATCTCCATCAAAAGTTCCATAAGTTTCGGATACATAGAAACATCTTCCAGACCCTTTGGAACACTCGGCAAACCATCGAAATCAGACCCAAGACCAACATGATCCCAACCTCCCGTCACTTCCACAATATGCAAAATATGGTCTACAACATCCTGAATTGTAGCCTTCTCGGGATCCGAAACGAGGAATAACGGTACGAAAGTAACCATTATGATCCCTCCATTCTTCACCAGGAGACGCAACACATCATCCGGAGCATTACGAAGATGCGGATGCATTGCATAACTGGACGAATGACTGAAAATAACCGGTGCCTTTGTCACCTCCAAGATATCACGCATGGTCTGGTGCGATATGTGGCTCATATCAATCAGCATGCCCAATCGATTCATCTCCCTTACAAACTCCCCCCCAAAGCCCTTGGTCAATCCCAAATCCGGCGCTCCGGCTGCAACACTGGACGCAGCTGTCCCGAACGCATTGTCACAGTTATGAGTCGTCGTGATGTAGCGAGCTCCAAGCTCATACATCTGTCTAATATTGGCTAATGAATTGCCCACCTGATGACCCCCTTCTATGCCAATCATCGAAGCGATTTTCCCGTGCTTGAATACCCGTCTGATGCACGATGCTGTATCGCAGAATTCAAAGGTTTCAGGGAATGAGGCGATGAGACGTTTGGTGACGTCGATTTGTTCTAGTGTGTCTCTTACGGCCCACGTAGGTCTGTCGATTTCTTCTTCTCGGCTTGCTTCTGTTGTTGAAGAAGAGGAAGAGATGGGACAATCAACGTAAACACTCCAGAATTGACCGCCCATCATTCCCTTTCTCATACGGGGTATGTCGGTATGAGAAAGTAATCCTCCTTTCAGACCATTAGTAACCTTAGCATCATAGATCTTATTCTCGCGTTCGATTCGGAGGAGATAGGGAAGATCATTATGTCCATCGATCAGAGGTGTCGATTTTAGAACTTGTTTGGTTCGTTCTGCATAATTTGTTTTAGATATGGAATGGTTGCTTTTGCCTTTGCTTGTTAGGGAGAGGGAGATGGCGAAGATGTCTAGCCACTTTACGTAGATGGCGAAGAGGGCTATGAGGAGGAAGATTGGTGGGAGGTAGAATGTCCAGGTTGAGGTTGGGCGGTGTTGGCGTTGATGCTGCTGATCTTGTGATGATGGTACTGGTGGAGGTGAATGTTGGGACTTCTTTGTAAGAACCGGAGCATCCGGTGCTGTAGATGGGGTGGGTGTTGGTTTTCTTTTTGCCATTTAGGTATTTAATAAATCTGAAAACAACGTTTACCTGATTAGATTTTCTGGGAAGAAGAAATATGGTACTGTATGTACTGTGAGAGATAAGAAAAGTTGAATTGGACAAGAGATAACAAAATCCCATCTTTGATGATAAAAAGTTTTACTGAACGACGGAGAAAAGAGCCCCACTCAAGAAACCTCACTTGAGCTGCATTAATATATGAAATCTACCTTCAAACATTATTAATACTCGTGGGACCTACTGAATATACAAGGTAGTGGTGTTATTGTGTTGTAGAGAGCTTTTAGTCGAATAGTGTTTTATGCTCACGCGAGTTATGCGTTGTAGTTCAAATCATTAGTAGGCACTCTCTGTTTGAATGCTATGTTCTCATAAATATGATAATGTAGACTAAATAATGGTTACAGATACACAACTTCGTGAAATGTCGAAGATTCGTGTGCCACGACAAGGCTAACATACAGTATCGACCGGTACGCAATTTGGGTTTCCCTAGCGAAGCGCAGTGTATGCAATCTACCAATGCGCCAATGGCCCATTAAAAGGACAGGTCGTATACAGGTGGTCTTCCTTCCTATCATACTAAAAGGTAGAGGACTCCACAGGCGGAAAAAAAATGCATACATAATATGTTGCGCGCTCTGACTGTATAAAATATAGTCATCTACCTGATCCTACGCTCCACCAAGAACATAACGTCCAGAAATGTTTGGGTAATCTTATATCCAGTATCAAACAGCCTAAAATGCCTCGTACTTTCCAGAGACCAACTTCGCAGCTCCATCAATCTCAACCCAGTTACCTGGGGTCGAGGTAGCCATGGGACTAGCAACCGATTCGTCAGCAAATGGGTCGACGTCCTCTATTTCCTTTTCCTTGCCCTTTCCGGGGGCTAGCCGTGATATTGATAATGCGTTTCCACTCCACTCAAGAAGCTCCCATCTTGCCTCCGCGTGGCCTGGAGTTGGCATATTGCCTTCAGTGCCCAAGAACATGGCGATGACCTTCTGTGGCGTAGTCGTTAGAGTCACATCTCCCAGACGCCAGTAGACTATGGATTGCTGGCTGATGTGTGTGCCAGTAGGCTTGGTCTTGCAGCCGGAGGCCCTAGCGCCTTGGTATGACCCTACCAAGACAAGATTATTAAATTTCGCAGAAGTCAATCCAGAATCCGGATTTAGACAATAGGAAAGTGCCAAAGCGAGTTTATCCCCTTGAGGCTTCCAAGCTGGTCTCAGAAGAAGTAACAAGGCTTTCTTGGAGGTCTCCTCGTCCATATGTCTCTTGTATGTGAACGCCACCGCGGATTTTGACAAATGTGAAAGATCAACATTGAACTCGTCTGGGTTCTCGGGAGAGACATTTTGAACAAAAGTACGATTAGGGCCAATCGCCTCCATCATAGGAAATCTGTTGATGCGAATCTTTTCAATATCTTTAGTGCAGTCAGTATTAGAATTACAAACAGAGAATAGAAAAGACTTGCCCTTGGAAGAAGATTCCACATCGTCAGTGGCATTATATATAAGAGCAATCTCTCCGTTGATCTTGACGTCCGTTGCAGCTCCATCATTGAAGCGAGCAGTCACTGATTCAATGATCGATGAACAAAGTCCAGGATGATGTAAATCAGTGTGCTTCGACACATGGTTCGCAAGGGAGTGTCCAGAGCGGATAGATGTTGTATCAGAGGCAGGTGGTGCAGCGTGTTGTTCTCTCTCTGGACTAGATAATGCTGTTAGAGCCTGCACTCTTGCTTGAGGCAAACCAGGCGAAGGTGGAATATTGCTGTCGATGCTGCCAACGCTGAGCTCGTTCGGTACATATATAGTGTTTCGCACATCTCTCCGTCCTCGGACTGTACCAGCTTTCCGATTAGGAGTTAAAGCTGTACTCCTCAATGCATTGGTGACATTTGATACCGCAGCTTGTGCATCGGTATCTTCTTCTCGAATTGGTTCATTTTTGATATCCAATTTGAAAGGCTGCTCGCTCCCTTCTCCAGCCTCAAGCTGAGCTTGAGAGATTGGGTCATTCATGGCCGCCGGTACATTGAACCCGTCTGAATCTCTTTCGGTTTCGGCTTTTACATGAGACGGTGGAGGACCAGGAGGCGGTTGAACATCAGAGACGTCGACATCTCCAGTGCCGTTCGCCGTGTGCGAAGTGCCGGGTACTGCGTCCGATACAAGAGATCCAGCACCATTGGTACCGTTAGGTTGTTCTCGAGCGGGCTGGGGGGAAGTAGGGCTAAGTGCAGTGGGAGATTCGGCTAGTGACGATAGCCTATTATGATCGCCAATCGGCTCCCTCAAGTTGTTCGAAGAGGTACGTGGGGAGGGTATCGGTCGTCCTCCATCTCTACTCGAAGTTCTCCCAAAACTTGGGAAGGTCTGGGCCAACCTAGTTGGCGATGTCGCTCTCTGGAAGCCTCCATGGATACTTTGACGCCTTCGGTTCATCATCGTCCCAAGTCGACCAAGTTTTAATTTAGATTCTAGATCACTAAGTATTAGTACGGTTTCTGACAATACATTTCACATTGGCATATGCTTGGATCGGCTAAAGTCCAGCAAATGCTTCTCGGTATCACTTCATGAACAATGAGAGGATTAATTCACCTGAGCCACCATCCATCCGGCCTGAGTGCTCACTTGACCCGTCATCCCGGCCCCGAGTTGGTGGAGGAACCATGGAGCTCCCAGCAGTGGATGACTGTCTCGTGCTGGTGGGTTGTCTCCGATCCAACTTTGGCTTTCCTTGGGTGGTATTTTCAACGAAAGCTGTAATCTCAATGGCTGTATCAACTTCCAATATCGAGTTCAACGTATGCTCGGCCGTTTGTCTACTGCGTTCTACCTGGTCTGCCTCGTGTGTCTCGAGTTGCGTTAATAGATCTCGCAGGTGGTTCAGACGAGTCTCATCTAGAGCTTGCAGGGCCTCGTAAATTAAAGGTGCTTGTGTATCCCATTGCGCATTCGCTCCCTCTAGCCTCATTGTTGCCGCTTCAACTTTCTGGGCGCTGGCCTTAGCACCCTTTTTACTCAATTTCTCAGATTGATTTCTCGCATCTTCCAACTCCTTCGCCATGGTTGCTAAATTGGGTTGATACTGGACGGCCGATTGCATCTCCTTATTTTTGGCACCAAAATTTCGTAGAGGGTTCTCGACATCTTGCTCGATTCGGTCCGAGAGCCTCCTGTGTGATTCTGCGATGGAGTCAATTGAAGACACGATTTTCGTCCATGGTTCCCTGAATATCCTTGTAGTCCGTTAGCATTTCACACCTCACAGAAATTCAATTGGGCGCATGTACCCTAACTCCGACTGAGCGCCTGGCAGCGGTCTATTTGAAAGCTTTTTGAGGCCCTGGACGTAGAGATCTTCCACCTTCCGCCGCTCCTGCTAACGTGTAAACATGGCGTTCAGTGACGGGGCCTGGTGAAGCATGTACCTGTAACCAATCCGCAATCTCGGTATTGACCTTTCCAATCCGTTTTACTCGTTCATTATATGTCGAGACAGCGAGTGTAGGTGGGAGCGTTTGCTTTAACAGTCAGCCAACACATCGCAGACCGGATGGTGGAATGCGACAGGTTGCGAGAACAAGAACAGGAATCTGAACATACCAGCATCGACGGGTACTCCTGCCGCTCTAGAGTCGCCATGGTAGCTCGAATATGCGGTCGCTCACTGATTCGGAAGATAATGTATTCGCATGATAATAATATCCAGAGCTAGCGTTGTTGTTCAGCAAGGAGATGCAGATTGGAATTGTTCGCATGTCATGATTGTTGTGAGCTTTCTGTAGACAAGCAGGGATGATACCCCGTGGATGGGAAAGACCAAAGAACATTTTCGGCCTGATGAACAGCGACTCCGCCGTCGAGTTAAAGCAGCACAAGTAGTAGAATGAATGATTTATCATTCAACTACAACACCATGTTTCTTTTTTGGTGATGATAATTTGGTAAATTCGAAGAATAGCGACCATGACATATATATTTTATTATCTTGATGACGATGAGACTGGATTTAGCATTTGAGGTTTTGACGGGAACAGAACCGAAACTTCTTTGGATTCCACAACTGATGACTGACTACCTGAGGACCGATAGGTACTACTTTTCGTCCTTTTCGTCCTTTTCGTCTGTAGTACTGGTGGTGGTGTACCTGTGTCCTGTTGTAGCTGTTGTAGCATCTCGAGCCTCACTTCCCAGGTCCTTGCTGCTTTTATGATTAATGAAAATATGCATAAAAGTCGACAGCCACCAAACCACACAGGGCAGCTCGGCACATTAGTCCTCGGACGACAAAAGGTCATGAGCTAGTAGTGTGTTGCTGCACTAAGCTACTCTAGAGTAGCTTCAACTCAAACGCTATCATTCCCCAGCTATCCAAGGGTTGATTGCCGCCTTGTCGCCTTGTACTCTACTGTACTTGTTGTACTGTATCAATCGGGATTATTCTTCCCCCTCTGCTCCGTGTACGGCATCTTCGGGCTGACTTGATCGTAATCACCCTGTCTTCTACCACCCCCCCTTCCCCCCCATTATGGCTTCCACGTTGAATTGGCGACAAGGCCTCGGTATGTTGGACCGTTATGAGAATGTCCAGAAACTGTACGTTACTATGTATGTAGCACTACTAGAAACTCATTTTGACTGACCAGAAACTTCCAGGAAGAAGAGCATTGAAGCCCATGGCCTGAGTCCGACGGGCCATGCGCACAAGGTTGCTGTCGAGGCCGAAACAGAGGCCTATAACACCTCGGAATCCAGAGTAAGTTCACGCCTAGCACCACGATAAATGATGATTTTTCATACCCATCGTCCGTCCACGTGATCTGTTCAAAATAATAGTAAAACAACGACTTACATGCTGAAAATTTCCAGGAAGTGTACGATGCTGCTTGCAGTGCCGTGATCAACAAAATCCCTACTGATTTGGAAGGTGAGATTCCAGAGCCAGAAAGCCCTGGTATCACCATTGGATCCTACCATAACTGCCATCATGTTGCTAGCGGTATGGTCTCTGAAGTTTATAGATCGGGCGTTGTGGCGTTGAAAGTCATTACCGAGACTCGGAACGTGGAACCTCATAATCCAGCTCGAGAGGCCAAGATATTACGCCTCGTTTCGCATCCTTCAGTTATCAATTTGAAAGAAACATCCAAGGACAATGAAAGCAGACTCATCCTCGCATTTCCATTCATGCCGTTGAATCTCGCCCGGATCATCTCAACGGGCAAGGTCGCCGATACTATTACCAAGTCTTGCTTTCATGACCTCTTCTCTGCCCTTGCGTACATCCATAGCCAAAGAATTATCCACCGAGATGTGAAGCCTTCTAATCTTCTACTCGCATCTCCTGCCGGACCAGCATATCTAGCAGATTTTGGCACATCATGGCATCCAGAGCTTTCTGCCTCCGATGAGCCAGCAGATCACAAAGTCCTTGAAGTTGGCACGACTTGCTATCGAGCGCCAGAAACACTTTTTGGCAACAGGTCGTATGATGCTAGCTTGGATATGTGGGCAGCAGGCACTATGTTGGCTGAGTGTGTACGGGAACCCTCAAAGCCTCTTTTTGAATCGCGAGAAACATCGGAAGACGGTAATCAGCTGGGACTGATTTTGAGTATATTCAAGACCATAGGCACACCAACAAAGGAAACGTGGCCAGAGGCAACCAACTTCTCCACACCACCTTTCGAATGGTATCAAGAGTTTCCTGGTCTTTCATGGGAAGATTTATTGCCAGGCGTAGACAAACCAGCAGTAGATTTGGTTACCAAGCTAATTCGTTACGAAAGTGGGCGCAGGTTGACAGCAGCAGAGGTATGCATCAAAAGGCGCAGATATTTATTCTTGCTAACCAATACAACGTATAGGCTTTAGAGCACCCATTTCTCAAAGAAAATATATGACAATCAATGAGTCCCAATTTTACAAAAGGCTCGATCGCCCTCTTCAAGATTGTACAGGTAAATATCAGTAACAAGCCGCTGGGATGAATGACTCAGACAGGTTGCTTATTACAATCGCTTAATGCATATCATACCCAAGTTTCTAGTATTCGCAATAGATAGCTGCAATTTCTGGACATCAGTATGTCTTCCTTAATCATCAAATCCGCCATTGCGGAGAGTTCAAGTTCTACTGGATCTTTTTTCCAAATGACCAAGGGCCATAACTAGGGGAAACACTCCATATCTCATCATTGGATTCTTGATTAAGTCTTGCTCAGGCTTATGATCCAGAAGGGAACCAAAACTAGTAGAACAGATTAATGCAACGAAATGAATACGATTATTTATCACAATTTGCTGCGCAAGCCCTCTCCCGAAACTAAGTTCAGTAGTGTATAATTTATGGTGCTGCAGTACTCTTTTGGAGGAACTTGGTTCTCGTCTGAGCGAGCGACAGATCTCTCTAGAAGCGACCCTATCTTTCCTAATTATTTTAGTAAACAGTCTAGCATGATCTATTCATGCTGTGCATTTGGCGTTTTGTGGGGTCTAAGCGACGTTAGCAGTTATAATAGAGCTAGCTACTAAAGAATCTTCAAACTTGATATGCCAAGTCGTATCGCAAAAACAGTTTCTTCGAAGGTCCAAGAAGAGCCGAGGCATTAATAATGCCCTATACATTACTCTTTGCCAATTCAGGTATATTGTATGATAATTAACTATACAACTTCAAAAGGCCACATGTTTGCTACGTAGAGGCGTTCATCCAATTTGTTCGAGTTGAATCCTTGGTGGGGTCAAGGGCTACCATGTAATCACCATCAGTACTTGACTCTGTCGCCCTACAATGAAGCATCAGAACCAATTTCTCCCTTGCAAAGCTGCATTAATCCTAAAGATCTTTAAGCATAGTTAATTTGCTAAAACTAGAAGCCAGAAATTTGGATTTTCTGCTGTTACATCTATGCAGTATTTATTGTAGAATATTAGATCCTTTCGTCACTCCTCAACCCCCCGAATCCCAATATCATCAAAAATAACCGTTCACTAACCTAACTATGCTCCTCTACACTATCATGCTAGCCTTCCTTACCCTCGCTACCTAAATGTCCGCAGACGCACACCGCATCCGAATAAACATAGGATCCAACGGAGCACGGGCCTCAGTTTTCATCCCCAACACAGCCGATACCCAAGTAGGAGATATCATAGACTTCCACTTCACCGACGAAATTGTAGTTTCCAGTGTTCTCCTAGGAACCGTCGACTCACCATGTGTACCCGACAACACTAGCACTATATTCTTCAACTCGGGAGGCCATCCTAAGAGATCCAACAGGCGTAAATTTCTCTCTCTACCCTCACCAAAATAACAGTCGCTATCTCCACTCTACCTCCACCAACTAATCACTGATCAAGAAGTTTGTCTATAGAGTAACATATTATACTATTCTCCCTTCTTTATATTATTTTTGTTGTTGCCTTTCGTGTGTCTTTGCTTTTCCCCTTATCCTAGATCGAGAACGACTAGTAGTGAGTTATGCAAATTTATATTTTTACCTATAAGTTAACTTTTAATATATATTTAGTTCTACTTTGAGGAATGTGCTTTGTATTTTCAATGTGGTTGTCCGCAACTAAGATAATTAAGAAACAGCTGCACACAAGGATAGTATTGACCGAAATGGTCTAATATAT